>NQII01013169.1:3134-14120 GCA_002778355.1 Clitarchus hookeri
CAATCGCGGCGTCAAACCATACGTAGCCTACATAGAAAAAGGGGAGGGGAGTTGTCTCGTGAGTTCATGTACCAGTTAACCTGTTCAAGCAACAATAAAACTCGATTATGTGAACTCGCAAATAAAGTGTAATTTATTAGTAAATTGGACCTAGAGACAACAGTGTCGACGTATTCCTACGCCCTATCACTGAGGGCTAGCATCAAGTGCTGGCGCCTCACGCCGCAGAGCAGATTCAATACCTACTTATAAACCACAGCATTGGGCAGGTATCAACACTAATTATTTAACAATTACACCGTATACCACGTGTTGAGACTTGACCAAGGAACATTAACTGTCCAGGTGTGCAGAACACATCTTTTCTCCCTTTACACTGTAATTTTTTTATTTATTTTATCATACCGGGATATAGAAATGATGACAACGTGTGTTTGGTAAAAGGATTTCCCATAAATGTATACCACGATCCCTACAAATGTATCTGAAATAGTAAAATGTGTGTGAAAAGTACAAAGCATTTTGGCGATTATTAGATACTTGAGATTGCCGATAAATCGCAGTCTGCTACTTTGTCACAGATATTTTTTTGTCACGGCTATGTGACGAAGACTTTGAAATGTCTGTGACTGAGATATCGCATAATGACAGGTTCACAGATTTTGAAATGAAATGTGACAAGTGAAGCAGCTTCTTTTGTCACCGTTTATTTCAGCTACCTGTGATATTCAGTAGCATCACAGCTAGCCTTGTCATGTTTACCAATATATGGCGGTTAAGATCATTTAAACAAACTATTCAATGATTATTCATAGCTTTTTATTAAAATGGTATTAAATATTTTTACATGAGTTTCTTCAGTTTTATTTTTATGATTTTTGCTTCGACCTACTCTATTTTTTAGTAAGTCTACGAAATATTGGATGGTAATAAATACAATAAAATATTTTTATGTATACGTGTATGTTTTTTTTGACAAAAATTGTCTTATTACAAATGAAATGGCTTAGTTGTAGACGCCTTCAGATGCGTTGTCTAGTCCTTTCCCTACTTATAATTCGTAGACTATTGTCGTGACGGAAAAATTACCACGGAAAATGACAGCGCATCGCAAAAGGTATTTTTTTTTTTAATTTCACTTAAATATCGATTTTTTTAAATCAACGATCGTAATGTAATCATCACCACTGTTATATGTGTGCATTTTTGTAACCTATATATTTTTTGTTACTGTTACAAAATCACAGCTATAAGTCACAGATACGTACGTGTCACAGTAACAGATGTCACAGATACCTGTAAATATCGGTTAGGCTCACCCCTATTACTAAGATACAGTAGACTAAGGAAATGTTCAGTTACGGACGGCAGTGTTCAGGCACGTTCAGGCTCATCAGGGAATATGACTGGTGCTTTCGTCGATCGTCGCATGCCTTATATGCGCTGTGCGAAAATATTTGTGAGCCCAGCCATTTTGTCTGGTGTTTGTCGTGTTTTAGAAGATTGAAGAAATAATAGTTATTCTCGTCAAATTCCGGATGCCTTATAGGTAAGTAACTAATAATATATACATTTACGCTTCACGTAATATTTTTCACGTCTTTCTCTTCGTAGAAATGCTTAATGCATATTTGAATGCAGGAACACGTGGCTTCAGTTTTTATCTGTTTAGTTTAAATTAGGTTAAACTTTTTATGTAAAGGTATTGCCATTCATTGGATTGGGTTGCAAACTTGTAAAAAAAAAGAACAAAATTTCTTTAAAAGCTTATCCTCGTGTCATCTCTGAGCAACTGAATTCCGGTAGCTGAAGAGGGTGCAAAGAATATTATATCATATAAACTGTAATATTACAGAAAACGTAATTTTAATACCTAGAAAACAAATTTTACTGGGTAATGATTTAAAATATGTGTCAAATTTTCTTCGTGATGCCCGTGATTAGTTGATATTTGTGACGTATGTAATGACGTAAACAATCACGGATAGTGAAAAAAAATTATAGGTTGGTAGAGAAAAAATCGAGAACGAAAGATAGGCATCCGAATCAGCCCGAAGTGTGTCAGAAATGATCGATTGAATAAAAAAGAAGAGATCCCGTTTAATAATAGAAACGAAGCTATTTTGTACCGTTTGCCGTCGTCTAATATTAGGTTTCGTGGCCATTGTCTGATATTCGTTTTCGTGTTACTGACGCTAGTATAATTTTTATTTTAATAAAGACACAACTGTTTGGCAGTAGCATTTACATAATGTTTATCACTGTAAAAACATATAAAATGAGGTGTGTACATTTTAAAACCCGTATCAGTAATTCGCAACACCTCAGTAATTTTGATTGCTTACGTTGTAGGACTTTGCGTTTCTTTTTATTGTAGACTAGTAAAAAATTATTTCCGAGTTGTCTGCTTGTTTCGTTCATAGAGTAAATAAGGTACTTGTTTACTTGTTCAGAGTCCGTTTTCTTACGTATCAGTGCATTGACTGAATTGTAGAATGGGCCTTAGTGCGGTGTTTTGTCGATACGTATAGAGTGATAAAATAGTAAGCATAATAACAATGAATACCTTGAGTGGAAATAGTGAGTGAACTGTAGGACGAAGTAGAATATATAGTGTACGGAGGTAATATAAAAATATGTGGTGCTTTATGGTGTTGTGTTCGAAGTCTAATAAAATACATAGTGCATTTTATGTGTCCGACGACTAATAAAGAGAGGATGAGTGTGACATTAAATTTTGGCAGAAAATGGACATGTTTGGATCATAAAAGTGTTGAGACATTTAAATATAAATATGTGTATCGGCCGCAAGAAACAGTGATGTAGGTAGGTAATTTTAGGCCAGGATTCTGTAGTGGTAACGAGTCATTACCAATTTTTATTTAATAATTGGATAGCAGTGGATAGTATAGTATAATATTTTGAAGGGTGTAATATACGTTCTTGCTAGGTAATGTTATGTTAGTGTTCTGTGGTTGTAACGAGTCGTGGCAGTTTTTTTTTCAATAGGATTGTAATGGATGGTAATGTTTAATGGTTTGTAAAGTGCAATAAACGGTGTAGTAGGTGGGTAATTATAGGTTAGGTATATGTAGTGTCGAGTGTTTGCCAGTTGTAAATAAGAATTATATTGCAGTGCATGATTGTGTGTAATATATCGAAAGGGTGTAAGAAATTATGATGTAGCTAGGTAATGCTAGGTATGTATAGTGGCAAAGAGTGTTTGCTATTTTTAATGGACTCTGATTGCAGACGATGGTTGAAGGGTATAATAGTCGGTGTTGTGGGTAGGTCGTGTTAGTTTAGATATCTCTAGTGCCAACGAGCGTTTGCTATCATGGTATCGGGTAGTATATTTTGGCGGGTTGGGCTCAAGTGTACTTCCCGATACCACATATGGCATCGAGTAAAACACTTGGGTGGATGGGTTCAAGTGTATTTCCCGATAACACATATGATATCGTGTAGTACACTTGGGCAGATGGGTTCAAGTGTACTTCTTGATAGCACATATGGTATCGCGTAGTACACTTGGGTGGATGGGTTCAAATGTACATCCCGATACCAACGTCTATAATTGTTGAAAGTGTCCCCGCCCGTAAACTCCCACATTCCCGTAGATGCCCCGTTTGATTAAGAGAGTAAAGGGATGGGGCAATAGGAAACATAAGTGACGTCATCGGCGCCATATTTGTGACGTCATAACCTGTGTGTAAATACATGAAATCGGTTTGTGTACAGTAATCCTAAATAAATAGGTCTAATCTTAAAATTATGCTAAGATAGTTTGTGAGTAATTTTTTGTGTATAACGTTTCTGGTATGTCCAGAAAAATAACTTTATTGTAAAATACCCATTAAAAATCATAAATAATTTTTCAAAAGTACTATTTTTAAAAAGTATTTATTAAAAAAAATAGTAGTATAGCATATAAT
Organism: Clitarchus hookeri; assembly: GCA_002778355.1. Lineage (NCBI taxonomy): Eukaryota > Metazoa > Arthropoda > Insecta > Phasmatodea > Phasmatidae > Clitarchus > Clitarchus hookeri. The sequence goes on from NQII01013169.1 coordinate 7,070, forward strand.
GCGAGTAATGATTAGTGGTTAAAATAGGGCCATATTTTGATGAAAGGAATAAATTATTATTCCGCCACCTCCAGAAAAATTCCATTCAGAATACAGTTATTGCAGTCACAATTACTTGTGACAAACATCATTAGTAAAAACTGTCAAATTTTTAAATTTGTAACATTAGGCTCTGGCTTAGTTCCTTAGCCTGTGGCCACTATTGTTAGTTAAGAGGTACTGATCAAAGAAATTGTCATGAAAATGCAAAAATTGGCTAAGTATCAAATTTACCAAATGGGTTGTTTTCGTACCTTCTGTACACTACATAATCCCTTAGAATTTATCAATAACCTAAAATTGTCCCTCTAAGAGCAACCTGTAATACTGATATAGCCTAGGTCTGTCTTTTTTTCAGTGTAGGCCTAAAATTTTTAGTATTTGTACAAAGTTTAAGAAAACTAATAATGAATAACCATAAAATGAGTACATAAACCTCAAGTTATGTTGTAATTATGAAGTTTTAGAGATGCTTCTATGGAATTTTTAGGATCTTCCAAATTCTTAAAGGATGTGATTGTGCTTTCATATTATGTAATCAAAAATCAACATAGTAGTTTGGGCTATGGATATCAGCAAGATCAGCAAACATCTGAGGTAAACACATTACCAAAATTTGGAACATTCCTGGACAAGCTTCAATTATAATATCCCTTTACACAACATTCCTTATGAGAATTCCACAAGCTAATCCTGTTAACACTGCACTCTGTTTCATGTACGTGTAGTAAATTTTGAGAGTTCTAGATATTAACATGTAGTGCAATTGTTTTTTAGTAAGTGTTTCTCCACCACAGATATGAGCTATNTTTTGAGAGTTCTAGATATTAACATGTAGTGCAATTGTTTTTTAGTAAGTGTTTCTCCACCACAGATATGAGCTATTTTTCTGTCTGTAAAGTCAACAAAGTTTGTGGGCAGTTTTCAGTTACAATTTTAAACAAGGTAGGCCCNTGAGCTATTTTTCTGTCTGTAAAGTCAACAAAGTTTGTGGGCAGTTTTCAGTTACAATTTTAAACAAGGTAGGCCCACTTGATGAAAACTACATACGTACATTGAGTACAAACTTTAATATATGTATGTAGAGAGTATAGATTTGGTAGTCAGGGGTGTAAATCTCTTGAAAATTATATGTACGCTGCAAAATACTATTCAAGTCAGAAATGTAATTATTATCAATACATAAAAATACAAATTTCAAATTTGCTTACTATTTTTTATATTTTTTATCAACATTGCAACAAACATCCAGCAACTAATCACATGACTAGTGCCTATCAAATTGAAGCATGTACTGTTTACATAAATGCTGTACATATTGGTCACAGGTACTGTAAAAATGTCGTGTTGTACTTACATGAAACAGAGAAAACCACTGCAATTATGTTCATATACATCTATACTGTAGTAACACAATAAGAAGAATATAAATTTTTGTATGAAAACATGATACATAACAGGATGGTCTTTGTACTGTCCATTGTTACATCAAGAGAGTGAATGCAGTTATTGTATTAATGGACAGTGTCAGAAAAACTCTTTATGAGCTATTACAAGAACGTTGTGTTCTGCTTGAGTGAGAAATTATTATTTGAGTCAGGGTTTAATAATATCTTTTTGGTTTCCATATGGGATGATTTGTAAATAATTGCTAGCTTTCAAGATTTTTTAATTAATATTGATTTATCGCATATTATTTTCCACATTTTCCTATATTTGAAAACATTTATTAGTTAATTATTCTTAAGTGATAATGTAACTAAAAAATAACACTTGAATCAAGTGTATGGTAATTATTGAGAAAAGGAGCTTTTCCTAAGAAAAAAAAACTACCTAGAAAATGGTATTTATCGACATTACTTATCACACAAAACACGAATTTACTAGGGGCATCACAATATTCGGGATACATGCTACCAAATACGACAGTGGTAACGGCTATGATGATCAAGAGAACTGTGAGTAAAACACTTAAAATTTATGTAAATTCTATATAATTTGGGTTCCTTTAAAACGCTAAATCAAAATTAAGTCACGCTGAACACAAATTCACTAGAGGTATCACAATATTCGCCGTACATACAATCAAATTCGATCGTGGGGAAGAGGAAATTGTGAGAAAAACACATAATTATGTATAATTTATGTAAAAAATTTGGTTTGCTGCGCTAAATACAGGATGACTTAACTTACCTGCATATAACTTCACTATATTTGAAACACAACAGGATTTGTGTGTGTGCGCGCACACACCCTAATTTTGTTTCTACCTATGGCAAACTCCAAGCTCTACGGATGCAAGAGCGCTTCGAGCTTGATACCTACAAAAAAAGCCGGCATGCCTTGAATCTCTGTTTTAGGGATTTACTCCCCTGCTGGTGCTGGATTCTGTATCGGTGCGTAATGTTTGGCTACGCTTCAACAGTAAGTTTCAGTGCAGGGGGGTTACACTTGAATATAATTTATACAGGAGCACAGTAAAAACTACAACCTATAGTGAAGTTAGGTTTAATATTGTTAGGTGTTCTGCATTTGATATGGCTAGGTGGCAGCATTACCTAGACCCTTCAATGCAATACTACAGAGCACAATTCACAACATTTACTTTCCAAGCAAAAAACTAGACTATAAATTACCTTACTCACCCATGTAAGCGGCAAATATACCTCCTTGGTGATTAATTGCTGATAATTCGTGTAAAGGACACTTTAACTACTATTCAATTTGTCGAATTTTCCCAAATACTCGTATTTTCGCACAATAATTACATTTTAACATTTCACATAGACATAATTGCAAAGAAACACTCCATTTTTGAACAATAATTTTATTTAACAAGTCAAATGGAATGAATCTCAATGAAACAGGCTTAGTAGCACTTGTAACTCACAAGCCTTCGCAAAGTCAAATTTACACGGTACACTGAAATCATGCACTCTCCCAGCTTACAACCATCACGTGAAATAGGTAAAAACCCAAATAGATGAGCATTTGTTTCCTGTGTCTGTGCATTATTTTTCAACTAATGTAGCATGGCAATACATGTCAACTGTTTGTAAATAACACCCTTGAACGTCTTTTTGTATGATATAGTATATGTAAATTTTTCTACTACTAATATGTTACATAGGACAATCCTCTCGTGAATATAGACAAGGTAAGCCTTGAAAAACAGAATTAAATGATTTTCCGACACTGCTTGATTACCGTTGCTTATGCCTGTCTAACCGAAGCGTGTCGACAAAAGCATACGATGTGAATAACTTTTTTTAAAATAAAAGTTTTGTTTCCAGAGGCGTTCTCACATTTAACACCATTCAGCAAAATAATATAGTTAAAAAAGAGTTAAATGAATTTTGTTTGTACTGAAACTGTAAATCTGCAATTAAACGTTATTTATTGTGACAACAGCTTTTATGTGATATTTGTTGAGTTTAAGAGAATAATATAAAATACGACAAACTTATTAACTTTTGTAATGCATGTGACTATTGTAAATACAAGTGAAGCCAAATTCACACTTCGCTTAGCCTGTTCACGCAAGTTTTATCGAGTACATCCCCAAACTGTTAGTTACAGTGGTTGGAAGAGAAACAGTTTACAAAATTTATTTAGAGGAAGCAACATTCCAGCTGCTTGACATCTAGCATGGTAACTAACTTTGTAATTTTCCACAAATGGTACTTCAAGTCAAGATGGCCACCTTTTTGGGACTTATGACAGTAGGCACCAAATTCAGACGTTTGACCTCAGTTCAGCACGTTACAGCAAAAAACTAATACACTAATAATAAACCTTTAGCAATAGATTTAAAAAAAAAGACGAAAGCGATGCTTCATGTGTATTGACTTACACGTAGAAATAGAGTTATACCTCTGTAGAGTTTTACCTGTAGTTTTGATAGTAAGTAACTTAATTTTTTTACGCTAATGCCAGTTTTTGTATGTATTACAGTGAGGAGTGAGCAGAAATTCGAACATAGATATAAAAACCTATTTATTCACCTTATGTTGAAGCTAGCAAACGGATGCGGTATTGTTGGGTAGAAGAATGTAGTGAAATAAATATCTCAGCAGCACACGCTTTGGCTATTTCAGATTAATGCAAGCCAGATCTTTCCAGCCAACTTTATTTCTGATGCACTTTTATGAAAGTATATGTCTATGAATATCAAGAGTATCAGCTTTCAGGTACCAATCTTTGCGACCGAACTTGCATTAGTATATCACGTTTTTTTTCAGTATCGGACCATTACTGTGTGACAGTATAAAGTTGTCACATTTTCAAAAGTGTCATTATGTGTATGCGTTTTTAGTATCATTCTTCAATATATACCCATTTTTTTATCATACATAATGCACCGGCTATAAAATTTAAAAGTTTTAAAGTTAATTTTAAAATTTTCTATAAATCACTTTGTTAATCATAAAGTAAACATTTTGTATAAAATATTTTATTATGCCAGATTTTAGAATTTCTTAATACCTAGCTTTCTTTCACTGCTGTTTTAATTACTAAATTTCCTTTTTGTACCAAGATATATTCGATAATCTCTAAATATAAACATTTTTTAATCTACCCAATCTTTTGAGATGGTAGGAGCTCAAAATGCAAACATTGAGCATTTAGTGCATTTGTTAAATTCTATAATAGGTGAAAAAATTAGTGATATGTTAGTACAAAATGTAGTTCCTGGACACTGTTTTACTGGTTGAAATTAATTTTATTCGTCGTGCGTATTCCTATGTTTGAAAACGCATTTTCTGAGCTATATAAACTTGGAAAATGCCTCTACTCCATTTTCTTATAACTTTTGAATATGTCCTGTTGCAGTGTTCACATAGTTTTGCGGTATTTGATGTGCATCATCTTCAAAAGCCCATTTACCCTAGGATCAAGCACGGTTATACCAAAGTTGATCAAATACTGAGTAAATGACCAGGTAAACTTGGTAAACTTCTCCAACTTAGAGCAATTAGTTTTCAAACAAGCAGAGTGTAAAAACTTATACTTTAACTGGGTTAACGTGGGGGTCTGTTTACTAAAGTTTCCCAATTTAATTCAGTAGCTTGAACACACTGAATCTCTTAACAACTGTCGCGTGCCGGTTTAGGGATTAAAGCACGATATTGGCTCACATCCATCCCCCCCTCACACCACCCCCGCCTCGCGCACTTCGCTAGGCGCCTTCCAGACTACACGTAGAACCAGGGCCGGTGGAAAATTTCCGGTACACGTAGAGCTGAAGCGTAGGCCCCCGGACACCTCTCGCCCGCTGCGAGATCTGTGGAGTACAGGGAATTCACGAGATATCAACCAAATAATCGGGCGTATTTCACCTAACTCAGAAAATACGCACCACAGAAGGATCGTTGACGACAGTAGGTATTACCCCTCCCCCCCGCCTGAAACTTCAGAAATCAGGACACGTTTGGTGGAAGGCTTTGTTCGGCGTTCTTCCACTTCACCCCCTCACCACCTTCCCACCCCTACAAGGCGCCACGTGCCAACAATTAAGACTGGGGGGCTTGCAAGCATAAAAACCCCGTTTCGAGAGTAGAGGGGACACATTTGATCATAACCGAGCCAAGGGAAGAGTTGCGGGAAGAAATCGCGAGAAGACGTCAGTACGAGTCCGAACAGCAGCCCAGGGAGTATCAGCACCGGCGGGCTGGCTTCCACGGCCTACCACTTCGCTGGAACTCATTCCCAGATGACAGCCTACCCACACTCACCGCTGAGTTAAGTATAGAATTCGTCGTCCAAAGAAGCCCCACTCAACCACGAATTCGCCCCGTGAATACGAGTAAACAAATTATGACAGTACCGCACCTCGAAAGTTTTGATGTTGTGTATTTGTGAATATATACGAGACAATATATTCGTACTTCAAAATACAACAGTGATAGTCTACCTCATTATAATACCCGCAACCTCCAAGCACTTTTTAGTCGGTGCCTGGAGGACATTAACTCTGACCAGATAAGCCACCATGTCCTCGACAGTGGCGGTACCTGCGTCACAACACTATCGTGAAGTTGGTATTTACTGTGCACTGTTGTTAAGGAATTCTCATCAATCGTAGGGTTTGTGTTAGTATATTTGGCAACACGGCTTTATGGCCACTTTAATGTCACTGTTGTCTGCAAGAAGATGTGAATTTACTAAATTATTTTATTATCAAACAAGAAGTGCATAACAAAATTGCATTATATTCCCTTCCCTCAGTTATCCAAAATGTTATGTATTTTCTGGGACCAAGCAAAAAAAAAAAAAAAATGTGCATGCTTTTAAAATATTGTCAGTTCGACATTATATTTGTGATGCGTATGTTAGAAAACATATTTACAGTACAATCAAAAAATCTTATTCAAATGCATTTTTTAAATAATTAGGTATAAGAAAGTGTGAAATCATAACATGATTTACATATAATTTATTTATTATTNAAATGCATTTTTTAAATAATTAGGTATAAGAAAGTGTGAAATCATAACATGATTTACATATAATTTATTTATTATTTACTTATTATACACAGAGGTGACAAAAGTCATGGGATAGCAATATGCAAATATACAGATGGCAGTAGTATCGCGTACAAAATGTATAAATGGGCAGTGCATTGATTGGGCTTTCATTTGTAGTCAAGTGATTCATGTGAAAAGATTTCTGCCGTGATTATGGCCGCACGACGGGAATAACAGACTTTAAACGCGTAATGGTAGATGGAGCTAGACGCATGGGATATTCAATTATGGAAATTGTTAGGGAATTAAACATTCCGAAATCCACAGTTTCAAGAGTGTGCAGAGAATACCTAATTTCAGGGATAAACTCCCACCATGGGCAAAGCAGTGGCCGACCGCCTGCACTTAATGACCGAGACCAATGACGTGTGCGCAGAATTGTCAGTGTTAACAGACCAGCAACACTGCGTGAAATAACCGCAGGAATCAATGTGGGATGTACGACGGACGTGTCCGTTAGGACAGTGTGGCGAACTTTGGCT
>NQII01013171.1:4729-20810 GCA_002778355.1 Clitarchus hookeri
CAGATAAGTACAGTCATCCAGCGTGTGTGAAGGACTCTGAGTAGTGTTCCGCGAGTGCTACGAATATCTGGAATCACCCAGCAAGTACGAAGAAGATTATCCCCCCCCCCTCTACATGAACCATACGTAATCTACATACAGGAACGGGAGGGAGTTGTCTCGAGAACTTGTAAGTCAATTAACTTGTTTTAAAGCAAAACAATAAAACTAGATTGTTTTTTTGAACTCCAATCGCCCTGTGTTTAGCTCAGTAGTAAATTGGTCCTTTAGACAACAGTGTCAATCACCTTCCTCCAAAACCACAGCTCTGGGAGTTGTCAGTCTTCCAATCAGAAATCTTCCTGATTGTGAAACGAACAGTTGTGCACGTTTCTGATGGGTTTAATCCATTAAACATATTGTAAGTTTTCGAGCTAGTCTTTTATACGCGATGATTTAGGGGATAATAAGTCATCCAACTTTTCTAGACTGACATGGCGGCACAAATGACTTTCTGTCATCTTGCAAAATTCAAAATTTCTTTTAACAGCTGTGTTTGAACCATTATGATGGTATTATTTGGCAGAGTGAATCTTTTAGCAAACATAGTTGAAAATGAAAGTGGCTGCGGTGGCACAGTGGTTAGACAACTCGCCTCCCTCCACGACCAAATACACTGATTCCCAGAGAGGCCACCCCCTATTTTCTCATTGTATAAGCAGATGCTGCATTAGAACGGCGGGTTTTCTACTTTTTCCTCGCAATTCCAGTCCCACCAGTACTCCATTTGTCTCACCGCAGTTCTCTCCACTCCCAAGAATTCAAGACGTAAGGTATTACTATCTGTTGACACTTGTATACTCATGAGTTGTAAATTATTCACTGTATATATATTTTCCCTCCAATAGGACTTTTATTCTTTCAAGGTGTGGCCATGGCTACAATTGCGACCATGGCCCCAGACAAATCTGCTGTAACCGCGATGCATGCGTCCGTTTTTGACACAATAAACCCGACCTAAGATGAGTGAGCTTCGTGTTTCTACCAGTAAAACAGGTTTGCCTTAACCGGTTCACTCATAAACAAAAAAAATAATTTTAAGAATCAACTTAAATATTTAAAAAAAAAAAGAATAGTTGAACCCTTCTAATGGGTATAAAAACACGTTCTAATGTGGCGAGGTGGCCGAGTGGTTAAGGCGTTGGACTGCTAATCCAATGTGCTCCGCACGCGTGGGTTCGAATCCCATCCTCGTCGATGTGCTTTTTTAAGTTAGCAGTGAATCATAACACATTTATTATTTTAACCTCATTCCTGTGCTGTCAATAAAAGTTCTGAATTTGATTGCCAGGTTTTGTAATAAAAGTTGTAATACTTGTGTCAAGATCCTGATCTAAATTTCCGGGTAATATTTGGCTAAAGCAGTAAAATGTAATTAACATCGTTTTTTTTTTCAATAGACGTTAATAATACGGTGGTTTTAAAAATGCGTATTATTTCAGAGAAATTTCTAAAACTTTTTAATAAAGTATTTTGAAACGGAGGACATGTTTATGTTTTTGTAATAATACATAAGTGTTCTAGAAACTTTGCTGGCTACAAATAATTTCAATTTGATAAATTAATTTAAACAGTACCAATAATAATCTTTTTTTATAAGGTTCGTATTTTTCGTCATTATTTGACAAAGAGAGCATTGTTTAATACAAGCTTCGAAAAAACTCGCATAAAAAAAAGTTCCAATTAACGTTTTAATTCAGATCGTGACATTCTAAGTAAACTCTCCTGGCCTCTGCAAATTCAAATCCTAAGAATGAAACAAACTCGATTCTTAGAACTGAAAAAAAATTAATATCAGTTAAAATTCCGAATTCTATTTGCAGTTTAAAAGTCAAAAATGAGCATTTTTTTAAGAGGGATTTTTTTTATCTCTTCTACGAATGCCTTATTACCACATCAGAGCTAAGGGATACTGATATATATNAAATGAGCATTTTTTTAAGAGGGATTTTTTTTATCTCTTCTACGAATGCCTTATTACCACATCAGAGCTAAGGGATACTGATATATATATATTTATTCTATTCAATTATATTGCATTATATTTTAATGCACTTCTATTACAAAGTAAATAGTTCAGCAGTAGACCAATATAAAATTTCTTCCATATTTTAAGCCGCATTGAGCAGCAAGCATTTTGCACACAGGTTCGGCAGTATTCAGGTGGTATGGAAGACAGAAAGGAAATTATGGGAAAGAAACAGACATTTTCGACACATATACCAGTCATTTTGGGGGCGAAACAGGCATTTTCGAGAGACTAACCGGTCATTTTTAGGGGGAAACTGGTAATTTTATCCGTCGGTTGTGTCGAAATGCAACATAGCGAGTGGCTTCAAGCTCCGGTATCTGCTGCTATCCTCCAAATATGAAACTCCATCTCCGATCCCCCACATATTTCTCCCAGAACACGGAAAATTATAATACTGATCAATCATTTTATATGAATATCCAAATTGTTAACCAGATCAACAGCAATGTTAACATCTAATCACCTTCGGTACCACAAACGTTTCTGCAAAATCATGGATACAGACTCTTTCATTAATTGTTTCACTGGTCGCAAATCTTTGTTCAGTTACAATTTGTCTAGTAGCTCATGGTTTTATTGCAAATACTTACTTCTATAATCTACAATGATTTCGTCTTTCGGCTCCGACATCACAGGTGCGTACCACCCTTTGGTACCCACGTTTTGCAATAAGCCTTATGTGCCTGTCCATGCAATTGTGAAACATCTTGTACATGCGAATATTTACTTAAAATAATAATATAAAAAATATTAGGAAAAAACTTAAAACGTTTTGGGAGGTGATATCTTGTGTTAAAAGAGGTAGACATATGCAATACAAACTACAGCCTAGCTCAATCTGTAATCGACTTTAGAAATTGAATTAAAAAAAAAACAGAAACGATTTCGAATGAATCAATGATTCTCTCGATAATTTTAAGTGTTATCGAGTCTTCAACCATGTGAAAATAAAACCGGTGCATAGAACTTCCGCCTTCAAAAAATTTACAGGGGTGGCAACACTCTTATTGCACACAATTTCTTTGCCTTCACGTTTTATGGAATTTAACGCTTTTTGTTGGGAAAAATGCGCTCCTTAACAAAACAACCTGTGTTGAAAATGGCTAGAACACACCGTTTAATTTTAAACGCCTACAAACAAATCAGTAGTGATGATACATTACCTGACATGAAGAGAAAACATCTACACTCGGTGGTAAAAACATTTTAAGCAACCTATATTGCGGCGACTAATTCTAAGTGAGGCTTAGTGGAAACCGTACACAGTAACGAAATGATTTCGCATAATCAGGCATATTGTTCAAATGACTCAGCAAGTTCCAAACAACTTCACATACAATCATTATTATATGAGTCAGTGTAACTCTTTCCCTTAGGCGTGTGTCAACTGCGACAAACGTCTCACGATGAGGGGTCACGTGGTTCGGGTATTTCTGTTGGTACAAATCACGTGCTCTCAGACCACAGCAGCATGCTGCACCATACATCAAACGCATGTTGGCTAATTTCTCACACGGAAACCTCGCCATGCTGTCTTCACTGATGTTCTACACATATGTAGACCCAGCACATACCTTCTGTCTCGTATCACCTATGCTTTGTGTAATACTCGGGACAATATCAGTTGCTTACTAGGTGTTTACCTCCGTGTGTATTTAGTATTGCTAACATACCAGACATGGTTTTGTAGCCACTAAAATTTTTGTGTGCATTTCAAACGCAAATGGTGGGTCTTAGGAACATAAAGTTTACTGACATTTTTTGTTTAATAAGTCATATTTCTCAGTAAGGTGGTATCAAATTTCCATAAAAATGTCAGGTTAAAAAGTTGTATGTAATAAGGTAGTGGCCACCCTTATTATTTTTATGAAAGTGGAAGATTTTAATTCAAGATTACTCATTGGTTGAAGATATCAACAAAAGTAAACACTGGCAAGATAATCGTAATTTCATTCTACGGCATTTCTAATATTTTGCAAAATTCCATTTCTCAACTCGATTTTCGAGGGTGTTTATCTCCCGTCGGAATTGAGCTAAGCTATAAGTTGTCTTGCATTTGTTTACTTAATTTTCCAAACGTAATCACATTCTAAAATAATGTAGTATAAATATTATTTTAGCACTTCATAATGTTCGCTTTCTTGTGATGTATTTTATGTTAGTCACAGCAAAATTCGTAAAAATGAAAAACAATACTTCCGAAATTGCAACTAATGAGTTGGTTGCCTTTAACGAGGCACATAGTTTCCTCTCATGGCCTCAGCAACTAAGGTTGCTACTTATAGACCTTAAGTCAAGCAACCTGAAGCATTGTTGACTGAAACCCACTCGCAGCCCAACTTATTTTTTGAACATATAGTGTTTCTGAATTAAACGTAATATAGGTCCCCTGCTTAACTTTTTGTCTGTGTATAATGAAGTTCAATACATTCTATCAGAAAGATTGTCTAGTTAGTAAACCTTCATGGTGATATGGCAGTGCGACAATGGCAAAATATTTTAAAGGACACTAGAAGATTTACAAGATGCGTTATATTATTATCTTTCCAGGTATGTTTCTTTTTGTCTGATGAAATAATCATTGCTGTATTTTTATTTATGATTATATTTCATAACTAATCCTATGAGAATTTTGATTGAGTGTGTATCACTGGTATTAAGATATCCTTTCCAAAAATACGTACGTTGCTCTTACAGCGCCGAAACTCGGAATAAGTAAATATTAACGATTGCCAGTTTACAAAGCTCCAACCAGAATATGAAAAAACCCTTTATTAAAAGGAAATACACTAATTAAAAGAGTATAAAAAGTTTTATATTCTTTATTAATTGATAATCACCGAGACTAGAACAGCTGAATCCCGATCTGATATAAATTTCCGATATTTCGTTGGCAAAAAATATTACCTATTCTGAAAAAATGGTGCATGTCGTTAATATAGATAATTTGCTCAAAAGGCAAAACGCCATTCACTCTCCATACATGGCCATTCCTAGTATCAGATTTCTTTTTATCAGAAAACAAAGTAAGTTAAAACCATTAAATTAATTCTTGAAGCATGTGATATGGACTAAATTTGGCTTGCAAACGCTTTAAAACTGAAAATGATATTTAAATACGAAGCATTTTAATATATTCTGTTTGCTACTTTATGTTTGCATCTAAATACTGTAAACATTTCGCACAGCTGCGAAGTAAGGGAGATGGTAGACCGACTATAAATCAATCCAAGTTGTGTCTCTTGGGCGGAAGTACGATTCTAACAACATTTAAAAACGTTACCAAACGTCACATTAAAAAATCTTGCAAATAATCGTTGCACCTTAATATAGACATGGCAGAATAAATAAACAGCTTTTAAAGAGATTTGTATCAAAAAATAAGGCAAAAAAAAAAAACATATTTTGCCAAACAAAACACAGGTGGCAGGGGCCTATAGAGAATTGAGTAGAGTCAAACTATAAATTTAATTTAAATGCGAGTTGAGTCAAAGCCATATTTATAATGCCCTGTTGTGGGACACTAAATTATAACGTTTAGCCTCCCTAAGGGTTCTATTGGAATTTACATCCAGCTTATGAGAACTCCAAACAAAATGTTTACGTTACACACACGATCACACGAACCTGTGTATATAGTCCAGTGCTTAGGTGAGGAGGAAAATAGGACAGTTTATACAATATATTTTGTTAAGAAATTGCATTTCATAAAAGTGAGGTGTATTATTTGTAACTGTAAAAGCAATCTCTGCATCGGCCGGGAATCGAACCCGTGCCGCTGGCGTGGCAGGCGAGCATTCTACCACTGAACCACCACGGCTACGTTCGTTTCCTGAGACAAGTTTATAGAACTTTAAGGCTGTCAACTCGTGTACATTGGTGGTGTGTTATCAGCCGTAGCTGTGAGTTTTTTTCTCCTCTCATTTCTTTATTTTCCATCTTCTTTGATAGCGAACGTTCACTTAACGCTCTGCTGTGCGCTGATTGAGTCTCCCATGTATCACGCTTGTTCCTGACGCTATACTTCACTACTATGAAGTATGTTTGCTTACCTGTCATGGGGTGCATCTGTTTACGGCATACGTCTTCCTACATCCCGCCAATCTTGCACACATACTGCATTTGTATGGAGATCAAATGCGTTCTGCGTAGACGTCCCGTTGGCGAGAATTGCTGTAGGAAACGGAATCTAATTTATGTAAAGGAAGTTAAAAATCTTGGGGCCCCGGTGGCTGAGCAGTTAGATTGCTTACTTCCCCCAATGCGAACCGGGTTCAACCTCCAGCCGGGTCACTACGGATTTCCTCAATTGGGAATCTTCGGTTATTTCGCTGAGAGACGATATAAAAATTTTCAAGTTAACAATAAATATAACATCTGGTAATATAATGAAAACTTATTGTGTTCGTGGAAAGCTGAGAAACTTCAGCGAAACAAGTCAGCTCTGCTAAAAGCAATTTCAATACCCTGCGGCAAAATGAAAAATCCTTTAATCTTTGATAATACAGATAAAGTGAAGATAATAAGAACTCACGCCAGGTATTTTAAACCGTGCTACCGCAGCATTATTAACCTAAATGTAACGAAACCAGTTTTAAATATATAATTACTATACCTTTAGTACTTAACACTATTTCATAAATGGTTCGTTATATTTGCCTCTCTTCCTCCTATTCCTGAGAAAATGGTCTCGCTGTGAAACGCAGAAGATGAAAGTTTATTATTTGATTCAACTCGAATTCAGGACAAAACTGTTATCTGGCATCAGTTCAAAGCCTACCGAATCCCAGCCCCTATACAACGCACAACATTTCTATGCAGTAAAACTACAAATTAAATATTCTTCCTTTTAACGATGAAATCTATCAGTTGTTTATTTTTCATATGAGGTTACGACGTTCGGATATTTCTCGTGTCTAATTTAATTGTGTGCATGATCCTTTACCAAATGGAGTTTTTGTACTTAATCTAATAAAAATCTAATTTCTGATGTTCTGTTTGAAAGCGACGAACATGAATTAATAAATGATTTAAATTTTAAATACTTCACTGCCATTATTTTTTTCGAAAGTAGAAGTACTGAGGATAATCATAGTTTGCTTTTTGATACACAATGGAAATAAATGAACTTAAATGCACCTCTATGTTAAACGTTCTGTTAACAAGAGTACCAACATTTATAGGGAAATACTTTTTTCGTCGCCTAGAAAATAACTCTTCGGTCTTTTCTCAATAGAAGCAGTGAACAATGAATAATTTATACGCTTGCCGTCATTTATAATTCTATAGATTTGTATATTATATTTTGTTTTTATAAAACAATCACAACTTAAAGGGTAACTGACTTGCTGCTACAATTATTGTTCCAATAATTCTTAAGGCTCATTATTTTAAATAAACTGGTTCAGTCGTTTAACTTAAAGAAAAATATGAAACTACAAGCATTGTATAGTGCTAATTAAATATTGAAAAAAGTGTTACTAATAATAATATATACGTATAATTTCAGAGCGTAATTTAGAGATTCATTTAGAGATTTCTGAAAGTACGACCCATGGTAGTAACAATTCTTCATCATTGTGGATGTGTTAAGCAAATAAAACAGTAACTTCTGTCTTTTAAAAAAATAACAAGTGGTTTGATAAACTGATATTAATTTTAATTGGTTATAAATGGGTCCTAATATTTGAAAGTAACTAATGCAAAATGAACAAAACCTTTTGAAGAAGAATTATTGCGGTCATTTTCTCTTATCAAAAATTAGGCCCACCGTCTTTTGACACAACAAGAGTCATGGGCGTACATCTTTCTTTGTACGAACTAGTTATAGAACTTTCCAAGACTTTGCACATGCACAAACTATTTTCTTTATTATTATTTATCAGTCTGTCAAGATCTCCGTGAGCACCATAAAAACAAAAAACCGTCAATTATATGTACATTTCTTTCTTCGTAAGCTCTCAGTTAATGCAAATTAACTCCGTCATATTTTTCGCTTTCTATCTCGTGTTACACGAAATGCATCTTTATTCATACATATTTTATCTTATGGATTCTTTTAACGTTTATTACATTTTTGGTATTTTTTCAAACATTTTTTAAAAATACAAAAAAAAAAAGTTACGGGAAGTAAAATTATTTTTATTTGGTAACCTAAATGTTTCAGTTAAGAACTCTCACAAAATACAAAACGTAAGGTTCAACTGAAGTTCGAATACTGATCGCGGGAATCAGAGTCTAAAGTGCTGACCATTACACCATAGAACCCGCGTGGTTACGATTTCATCTTGTTATATAAACATAGTAAAGAGGTACTTAGCCGATAACCTTGAAGTGTAATGCGTGTTGGATCATCTGAGCTTAGTTTAATGACTTATTGCCTACGTTTTATCTCCCACCTCGGTCAGTGTCAGGCTGGAGACACACACATCTTCAATTAGAAGTGAACCTAATGATTTCTCTCTATATACATCACTAAAGGCCATGCTGCAATCACAGTTAGATGCAACCGTACACAAAAGAAAAGACATTTAGTAATGGCGTTGCTACAACTCAACGTACGACATTAAATGGCCGCCCACTCGCTCCAAGCGCGTATGGATAGAAATTTATCTATTTTCTTACGGTGAGGTCTATGCCGGCCAATCACATGAAGGCATTTTGCAACCATGAGAGTAAGTGAGAATTTAAGTCATCACACGAAAACTTGTATAGAATGAACTACATAGTACATTTCCGATATCTGTTTCTTTGATTTTAACATATGCATCTAAGACGCTTGTGTGAACGAAAGGATATCAGAGATACAGATACGTTTTGTGCTGACAAATACTCTTTAGAAATCATTTCTTGCGTAGAAAGTTTACTTGCGTAGAAGGTTTACCTATGTTATATGACAAAAGTTACAGTAATTTTAAAAACTAATAAAATCAAACCCTTGTTACAGTAAGGAAAAATTGCATTCTAGAAAAAAAATGACGGCGCAAAAAAATTTTTTTTAACATAAATAAACAACTACCAGATTAGTTAAAACACTGCTATTAAATGACCACAGGATTTATACAACCTGTATTTATTTCGTGCTCGTTTCTAATTGGATGCAATACAATGTTCTTACTGCAGTTGTAGATGGCATTTTGCGTG
This sequence comes from Clitarchus hookeri, assembly GCA_002778355.1. Taxonomy (NCBI): domain Eukaryota; kingdom Metazoa; phylum Arthropoda; class Insecta; order Phasmatodea; family Phasmatidae; genus Clitarchus; species Clitarchus hookeri. The sequence continues at coordinate 13,944 of NQII01013171.1, forward strand.
CTGACCACGGGAACAGTACAGCAATTTCTTTACGCAGACGCTACGGCAATTGTAGCCGAGCACAAAAACACCACAAGGACCACAAACCCTAAAAACGTATTTTACATAGTTTAGTTGCACAACTTTAAAAAGTGCTATGCGTAGGCATATAGATTTTCACAAAGAGTAATATTCATTAATTTAAAAATAATTTCTCTCAAGAGAGATATCGTTTTTGGAAATGAAACCTTCATTAAAACACAAATACGGGGTGAATTGAAACGCAGGGGTAAAAAGGAGCGCAATTTTTCTAAAGTTTGTAATGTACTGCTATATTTTTTAATTAAAGATATCACATCGGAGTTTTTGCTGATACTAAAGATAAGAACTCTTATGTGATGTATTAATTTAAATTATATGACAGTGCAATAAACAGTTTTGAAAAACTGTGTTCCTATTCATACCTCTGTCCNTTTATTCATACATATTTTATCTTATGGATTCTTTTAACGTTTATTACATTTTTGGTATTTTTTCAAACATTTTTTGAAAATACAAAAAAAAAAAAAGTTACGGGAAGTAAAATTATTTTTATTTGGTAACCTAAATGTTTCAGTTAAGAACTCTCACAAAANTTTTTTCGTCGCCTAGAAAATAACTCTTCGGTCTTTTCTCAATAGAAGCAGTGAACAATGAATAATTTATACGCTTGCCGTCATTTATAATTCTATAGATTTGTATATTATATTTTGTTTTTATAAATCAATCACAACTTAAAGGGTAACTGACTTGCTGCTACAATTATTGTTCCAATAAATCTTAAGGCTCATTATTTTAAATAAACTGGTTCAGTCGTTTAACTTAAAGAAAAATATGAAACTACAAGCATTGTATAGTGCTAATTAAATATTGAAAAAAGTGTTACTAATAATAATATATACGTATAATTTCAGAGCGTAATTTAGAGATTCATTTAGAGATTTCTGAAAGTACGACCCATGGTAGTAACAATTCTTCATCATTGTGGATGTGTTAAGCAAATAAAACAGTAACTTCTGTCTTTTAAAAAAATAACAAGTGGTTTGATAAACTGATATTAATTTTAATTGGTTATAAATGGGTCCTAATATTTGAAAGTAACTAATGCAAAATGAACAAAACCTTTTGAAGAAGAATTATTGCGGTCATTTTCTCTTATCAAAAATTAGGCCCACCGTCTTTTGACACAACAAGAGTCATGGGCGTACATCTTTCTTTGTACGAACTAGTTATAGAACTTTCCAAGACTTTGCACATGCACAAACTATTTTCTTTATTATTATTTATCAGTCTGTCAAGATCTCCGTGAGCACCATAAAAACAAAAAACCGTCAATTATATGTACATTTCTTTCTTCGTAAGCTCTCAGTTAATGCAAATTAACTCCGTCATATTTTTCGCTTTCTATCTCGTGTTACACGAAATGCATCTTTATTCATACATATTTTATCTTATGGATTCTTTTAACGTTTATTACATTTTTGGTATTTTTTCAAACATTTTTTGAAAATACAAAAAAAAAAAAAGTTACGGGAAGTAAAATTATTTTTATTTGGTAACCTAAATGTTTCAGTTAAGAACTCTCACAAAATACAAAACGTAAGGTTCAACTGAAGTTCGAATACTGATCGCGGGAATCAGAGTCTAAAGTGCTGACCATTACACCATAGAACCCGCGTGGTTACGATTTCATCTTGTTATATAAACATAGTAAAGAGGTACTTAGCCGATAACCTTGAAGTGTAATGCGTGTTGGATCATCTGAGCTTAGTTTAATGACTTATTGCCTACGTTTTATCTCCCACCTCGGTCAGTGTCAGGCTGGAGACACACACATCTTCAATTAGAAGTGAACCTAATGATTTCTCTCTATAAACATCACTAAAGGCCATGCTGCAATCACAGTTAGATGCAACCGTACACAAAAGAAAAGACATTTAGTAATGGCGTTGCTACAACTCAACGTACGACATTAAATGGCCGCCCACTCGCTCCAAGCGCGTATGGATAGAAATTTATCTATTTTCTTACGGTGAGGTCTATGCCGGCCAATCACATGAAGGCATTTTGCAACCATGAGAGTAAGTGAGAATTTAAGTCATCACACGAAAACTTGTATAGAATGAACTACATAGTACATTTCCGATATCTGTTTCTTTGATTTTAACATATGCATCTAAGACGCTTGTGTGAACGAAAGGATATCAGAGATACAGATACGTTTTGTGCTGACAAATACTCTTTAGAAATCATTTCTTGCGTAGAAAGTTTACTTGCGTAGAAGGTTTACCTATGTTATATGACAAAAGTTACAGTAATTTTAGAAACGAATAAAATCAAACCCTTGTTACAGTAAGGAAAAATTGCATTCTAGAAAAAAAATGACGGCGCAAAAAAATTTTTTTTAACATAAATAAACAACTACCAGATTAGTTAAAACACTGCTATTAAATGACCACAGGATTTATACAACCTGTATTTATTTCGTGCTCGTTTCTAATTGGATGCAATACAATGTTCTTACTGCAGTTGTAGATGGCATTTTGCGTGCTGACCACGGGAACAGTACAGCAATTTCTTTACGCAGACGCTACGGCAATTGTAGCCGAGCACAAAAACACCACAAGGACCACAAACCCTAAAAACGTATTTTACATAGTTTAGTTGCACAACTTTAAAAAGTGCTATGCGTAGGCATATAGATTTTCACAAAGAGTAATATTCATTAATTTAAAAATAATTTCTCTCAAGAGAGATATCGTTTTTGGAAATGAAACCTTCATTAAAACACAAATACGGGGTGAATTGAAACGCAGGGGTAAAAAGGAGCGCAATTTTTCTAATGTTTGTAATGTACTGCTATATTATTTAATTAAAGATATCACATCGGAGTTTTTGCTGATACTAAAGATAAGAACTCTTATCTGATGTATTAATTTAAATTATATGACAGTGCAATAAACAGTTTTGAAAAACTGTGTTCCTATTCATACCTCTGTCCTATTCATCCCGTTTTACTTGTACATTTGTAAGATACTTGGTGTGTATTTGTTTTCTTGCATGTGTCTTCTACAGTAACTAACAAGTAGAAGAACCGGCAAATGCAAGAGGTCCCAGCCTGTGTGCCTCCTGTGGTATTTAGCTTAGCCCTACGATGATTGTCTTAGTACAGGAGAAGGTTTATTTAGTTTACAAAAAATGGATACGAGTGTTGATAGCGAGTCTCACAATACACGTGTTTTACATGTATTCACCTATTTTAGTACAAACGGAAAATACAATGTCAACGGGTATCTCATTTGCTATGGAGGGACGAATGCCACGTTGGTACAATAACATGCGTCACGAGCAAAGAAAATTGTTTTAACTGTACATCATAATATTCTCAATGTATAAGGAAATCATGCTAATATGTTTTTACTGTGTGACAAGGAAGCGCGATAAGTTTATATAAAATCATGCAATAAAACATGAGATTGTGTAATGGTTCACCACCATTTCATCATAACACGACCCAGTGCTAGTGTAGACGAGGAGATTATACGTGTCGATATTCCAAACTGTACTGAAGAGAAGTAAGACACATTGAGTGTTGCCATTCTCATATTCTCGTAATGCTCATATGTTTAGATTCTTAAATACAAAATGCTTAACTGCGATCCTTAAATACTGGTGTCATATGCCACGTTCTAATGGGTGTAAATCTTGTCCGGTATTTTTATTTCCAGTTAATACTATTTTCTTAATTTCCTCGCATTTTGTTTTAAGCCGTAAGAAAAACTTAACTAAATTTTTAGTGTATTTATTTTTCACATTGTACTAGGATTCGAACTTTTGTATTCATTCAGGGGAGCTGGCAAATATCGGAGGCGTCATACGAGGCTGGGACGTAAAACAAATACATTGTGGCTATTATTACAAATTTACGATTTGGTAAAATATGTTATTACTATATTTTTTTATTAAAAGTATGTGAGTTTTCCTTTTATTGGTTAACCAATTTTCTGATTATGGTTTATGTGTGTGTGAGCATGCGCTTTATATTTTGTTTTGCACACGTGTGAAGGCGTGAACCGAATATTCTCCTTGTAGACTGCACCGCATGGCTGTGATGAGGGATGCATGATGGGCGAAAAGAAAGGAGGCATTCCTAGCAGCGCAACGTATGACTGTAAGCCCAATTCACATCGAAGATAACATTGGGCTTGTTATGTTAATTCTGAATCAACTGTACGCCAAAGTGTTTATAAAATCGTAATTGTATTCACATTAGAGGCAAGAAAGGCCCGTCTTCGAAAAATCGTAATAAACTGGAAACCAATATTCTGTATCTCGATTTNTTCACATTAGAGGCAAGAAAGGCCCGTCTTCGAAAAATCGTAATAAACTGGAAACCAATATTCTGTATCTCGATTTGGAACATTGCGTTACATGTGTGTAACTTTGCAGACATTATAAAATAATAGATATAATATAAAATTTATTATAACAATCATTGAAACAATTGCATCTATGTTCATCTAATAATCATAGTTGGTATTATAGGTAATAAAAGTGCAATTTCCATATCGAAAATTAGGAATTTTACAGCAATAAGGAAACATTTTAACGGGAATGGAAATCGTGAGGATGATTTTGGATCAAATCCACATTCAAATGTTGATCTTTTTTCACGAATAACCTTATATCTCACCTAACTTGATGCCTATCTGCGTTTATTAATATTCTTTAAATTTGGGAACTTTGAAACCGTTAATTTGNATATCTCACCTAACTTGATGCCTATCTGCGTTTATTAATATTCTTTAAATTTGGGAACTTTGAAACCGTTAATTTGCTAGTAATTCAAACATGAATATGCAAAATTAAAAATTATGCTTTTGTTGCAATCGTATCCGATGAATACACTATACAATCGACACATAAGATGGTATGGATTAAAATAAATAAAAAACAGTAAAAAATACTTTATGTTAAATTTGGGTCAGTTTCTCGCACGGAATCATTGTGTATACATCGGTCTTAAAATATAAAATACACAGTTGTGCGATGAAACCTCATCATGTGTATAACGAAAAATTAACGCGTCTAACTCCATGACAACTACAATGAAAATCGGTCTTGTTGGAGGTTATTCTTTCGGGGCCTCGGTCCGGGCAGAGCAGTGCGTTTTACGTAAAAATTCCTATCACCCTAATTCCTGAACATATTTAGTTGTCTAAAATTCAAACGAATATCTGTTACAACATGGTACACGCTTTCTTCATAAAAAGCATTAAATTGTATGCAATAATATTGATCATTCTACACTACGTGCCGTTAATAGACAAATTATTTTGACACTGTTCATATACCTGAAACATGTATAATAAAATTTTTCGAATGAACTTTATTCAGGAAATATTTTCAGAATAAGTTAAAAATATTAAAAAATTACACTTAAGGCAAATATTGTTTAGGTGACTAAAATATGGAAGAGAGAAGACAAAACTTGAATGAGGAATGTGTAGTGAGGAGGGAAAGATGAACGAAGGACATAGTTGTCAATGTCGGAAAATGTAGGTGGATGAACGCCGAGTAAACAGCACACTCCAGTGGCCAATGCCAGAAACAGGCAATAAAAACCGATCTAAAGGTGGATGGCGGAAACAAATATTTAGGTTAAGGTATAACAAGTGGAGAATAGCATATGAGATGTTGATTACCTGAACAAATATAATTAGGTATACAAATAATTCAATCGTTTTGTAGGAATTATTGATAAATTTTGTTTATGTCGGTTGTTCGAAATCTATATTATATCATGATATCTAGTTTATTTATTTGATTGACGATTTTTTGTAGCAAGGTCTTCCATAGTTGAGGGCATCCGGGGATAACATCTCTTTATTCTACCTCCTATCTGAGATCATTGACAAGAAGATTAGGCATGAAATTTTAACCTCACTCGCCATAACATCTATACTTCCCAGATATAGATAACTTCTATGCGTTGATTGCAGATTCTTCGAATGTGTAAGGATTTGTGTTGCGGAAGTGCGCAGCTAGAGACGAGCGACGAGCTCGCGGTGTTTGAACGTTGGAGAAAATGAATAAGAGGCCACGGCCAACGTGGCACAAGGTCAAGGTCACGATCACAAACATGCAACACGCCGCAGTCCAAGTTCGATGACTCGCTATTTAGTTTATCGATATCACTAAAACACTAAGCTATGGTTCTTTTAACTAAAAATGACTAATCCTAACACCAGAAAATGGATAAATGTATTCCATTTGCCACACGGAAAATGTCCTTACGTGCTTTTATAAAGCACAATTTATGCCATTAGACTATTCCTACACGTTTCTTGAGATAAACTAGCAAGGTANCTTACGTGCTTTTATAAAGCACAATTTATGCCATTAGACTATTCCTACACGTTTCTTGAGATAAACTAGCAAGGTACTTAAAAACATTAAGCATATTTTGAGCTCGAAAGGAGTTCAACACGGTGATGGTGCTTTAGAGATGCAGGCTACGGAAATCACCTCTGCTTTCTGGAAGTCCTAAAGACATTCGTTTTTATTCGGGCCGTTTCTGCCAACACAAATAAATCCTTAATACTGAAATAGGCAATCCATCATGTCTCAAAACTCTCCGTNTTCGGGCCGTTTCTGCCAACACAAATAAATCCTTAATACTGAAATAGGCAATCCATCATGTCTCAAAACTCTCCGTAAGACGTAAGTATAAGCAAGACAATTGTAACATGTATAAAATTTCGTACATATTTGTTGTTGTTGTATTTACTTTGACCGTAAGAAACTTTACAACGAATTTAAAGTTATTGGATGAATTAGATTATTTTA
>NQII01013172.1:0-16537 GCA_002778355.1 Clitarchus hookeri
ATTACGCTGTAATTATTGCAAGTTGAATCAGTAATGTTCCTCCTTAATTAGTTTGTTGTACTTAACTAATGTAACTCCTTCCTCCTTTCATGAACTTCATGGACTATCTGGCCTTAAGGAAGTATACAAAATTTACTGTATTTCATTTTAAGAGTTCCGTGTAGCTAGAAATCATTAACAGTTAATAAGTAATACGGTCACGATTGATTCAAATTGTCGTTTCGTTATCACTATTTGAGTTATTTTGACCGTTTTACATTATTTAAATACATAACATACTTTTTCTGGCAGGCAACTTTACTTGACAACAACCATAGCTTTCACACAAACACCTGTATACGGTTTTACGTTGTTGAGTGTCAGCTGTAATGCTGAAGCTCGTGAATATGTGTCAATATTCTACAAACATTTCTTGATGTCTACTATAAACACAGCCCTTGTAGTTTTACAAAAGAGAAGTTTTACAAGGGAAATCCTTTTAATGCTGCCAGCATTTGTAAAAATTACACTAAATTTCTCAGTAAATATTACAAATCTTATTTACAGTATATAACAAATTGTATCACAAATTTTGTATTTCATTTACCACCTCTCTTGACAACTGCGGCGGTTGAAAAAAATATAGTTTGTAACATATTAAGAGTACCAATTAAAGGGTACAGGTCTCCGCCATCGTGGACTTACCCATTTTTCCTGTAATTTTAGGTTAAATTAGTTATCCGATATTATCGGCACTGTTCAGAATGTTGTTTCTTTAAGGTTAATCATTTTGCTACATCTGTATTACCAATATTAAGTTTCATTATTTATAACAGCCAGTAATACGTGATTTTTCTTTTACTGCAATCCCTTATGATACGGAAACGAAGTAATAGCGTTTTTGGAAAATGTTCGAAACTGTGCGCTATATCCTGTTCATCAATAAGTCTAATAAAAAAATTGTTGTGCAGATAGCTGAGAAAATTCCCTTTATCCGAGATGTCTGGGACCTTTCCGCCTTAAATTATGTGAGTCACTATTTTCAGGTCAGGCCATATCTTAACTTTTCGGAAGACAAGATACGTAACTTTATCTAAGGGGAGTGTTTCCGCCTNATTTTCAGGTCAGGCCATATCTTAACTTTTCGGAAGACAAGATACGTAACTTTATCTAAGGGGAGTGTTTCCGCCTCCCGGGCGCTGTTGACCAGATGTTTAACATACCTTACCCACGTTGCGCTCGTTTTCCGCAGTCTTATCGTCCAGAAGTCTTTGTATGTCGCCAACCTGCAAATGTTAAACAGGAAATACTATTTAACATTTAAATTATAACTCGCATAATGATAGTGATTAAATAAAATTATGTTTATCATTAAAATTTCATGGGTTTCGTTGGAACCGGTTGTAAGCTAATTTAAGTGGCCAAAACTATTATTGCACATATTATTATCGGCTTTGATACACAGATCGCCGAGGGAATTTTAACGCCATTTAATTCTTCAGAGCCGTACAGTTGTCTTGATCAAATAGTTTAGCCAGTCTGTTTATCTTCAAGAGTAAATGCAGAAAGTACTACACACAACAACTTGTTATACTTCCAGTTGTATTAACCTAACGTTATAAGTAATTGCAAACCGTCATTTGATCGGAACGTAAGAAGAAATAAACTTTNTTCCAGTTGTATTAACCTAACGTTATAAGTAATTGCAAACCGTCATTTGATCGGAACGTAAGAAGAAATAAACTTTGAAACTACTAGAGAACGAACCATACACTAAATGTGGAGGAATATAACAGTGGCAAGCCTTATTTTACTGTAAACACATGGCATTTAAAACCACAACGCCGAACCAAACAACAAACCTCCAGCTAGAATAGAAGGACAGACGCCAGACTCCGCGAGCAGGCAGGAATGGCGAGACGTATTTATGAGCTCGCCAGGCTGTGTTTTGTCCCAGGCTTTCCACCACAATAAAAACCGAGAGAGCGTTTGGACGAGCGCAACGAGAGGCCCCTTTCAATTATTTCCGCACGGACAGAACGGAGTGCTGAAACTGGTAAACCAGAACAAAACAGCAGACGCTGGACCCAAGTATGGAGCTGGAGTACACGCCCGCGGTTGATTACCCAGGGGGTCGGTCCGCGGCTACCTGGAGAAGCGGGGGCAGTTTAATATGGCAATGAGGGCCTACAAAACCGCAGGAGTCCGAGGAAACAGGGCAGTCGGCCCATGAGATCTCGGGAGGGAGGAGTGATTACGCACGAGACGAGCACGGCAGCCAGCCGCCATCAGACGCAGAGTCCTGCGTCGACCCGAGAAGGAGGGACGTCGAGACGAGTCACCGAGGCGCCCGTGACAGGACGAGAGCAGTTCCAGCTCACCGGACCTCATCTGCAGGAACTACTACCAGCACAGCAAGCCAGATAAGTACAGTCATCCAGCGAGTGTGAAGGACCTTTAGTAGTTATCCCGCAGTGTGAAGGATCTTTTAGAATCATCCAACAAGTCCGACGAAGATCCCCCACCCCCCACTCCTTTTACGACGCGAATTGTACGGAGCATACGTAGAAAAGGGAGGGAGTTGTCTCAAGAGTTCATGTATCAATTCTCATGTTCATGCAACAAAAAAACCTCGATTTGTGAAATATGAATTATCCTGTATTCATTCATTAGTGAATTGGACCATTTAAAAACAGTGTCGAAGCATTCCTACGCCCGATCACTGAGGACTAGTATTAAGTGTTGGCGCCTCACGCCACAGAACAGATTACAACACCTTCGTCCAAACCTCAGCTTTGGCAGGTGTCAACGCTTTTAACATATTTGTTACTACACAGGTGTTTTCTTATATTAAGGCTTAATGCTGGTGCTCACAAAAATAATTCTTATTTTATATACTTGGGCATTACTTACAGGTACTAGTTCCCGCCATTACAAATGTAACATTCCGTAGATTTTGTACCATTCCATGCCACAATTACAAAGTTTGGGATTATGAGGCTTACGCACAAACTAACNCATTCCGTAGATTTTGTACCATTCCATGCCACAATTACAAAGTTTGGGATTATGAGGCTTACGCACAAAACTAACACAAACGTAGTCACAAAACTAAACAAGGGAAATGAATGATAATGCTAGCTATTAAACATCTATAAAAGTTGTACTAAATGTAGTGTTTGTTCGCTTCTCTGGCTGATAGGGCCTGTGTTATAACGTTGTGAGGATGAATTATAAAGATGTGCATATCTACAACGTTTTATTGCAGAGGTAAATCACAATATATATACAGATTTAACTCGCCGAGTTGTACATATCTATATGTTCAGTACACTTCCCTTGCTGTTTCATTCTGCGGCAATTTTTTAATCATTTAAAATATGGTTAGCATAATTTATTTTTAAAAATGTTATAGACAGCTACAAATAAATATATATTTCAACTTCCCTTATTTTAAACACTTTTTGAATATTGCAAAAACATTTTTTAAGTATTATTAGACATTTTTATTAAAATATTACACAGTACGTTGTTTAACTGAGGATTATTTCAATACGAAAAAATATTTAATTTAATTTTTTACAAGTCCTAAAAACACAAAAATTATGATTTGGATATANATTATTTCAATACGAAAAAATATTTAATTTAATTTTTTACAAGTCCTAAAAACACAAAAATTATGATTTGGATATAACTTTTGAAAAAAAAATATGTTGTCTAAATACGTTTTACTTGACGAAATAGTACTTTTAAGTAACGGTATTGCNATAACTTTTGAAAAAAAAATATGTTGTCTAAATACGTTTTACTTGACGAAATAGTACTTTTAAGTAACGGTATTGCGTACGAATATAGAAACATAGGTTTTGTGTTGCCCGGAAATGTTTTATTCACAATGAACTTACTCACTGCTTGCAAGGAAACAATTATTTGTCTGTCTGCTTTTACGGTGACGTCAGTCCAAGGAAACGCTAAAGTATGTTTAATNCTTGCAAGGAAACAATTATTTGTCTGTCTGCTTTTACGGTGACGTCAGTCCAAGGAAACGCTAAAGTATGTTTAATAAAGGTACCCTTTGTTGATTAAAGGTGATGAAAGTTTATTGTGTATTTCAACTGTTGCTTTGAAATTTAATCATGAAACTCTAATATGCATTACTGCAATCGTGGAACTATATTGTGTGACTTTTCAGTTTAGAACTTCTTACTTATCGAACATGACTGTTTTGTGTCGTTTAGAAGAGTTTTACTAGTGCAGATTGAACAAAATGTCATACACTTATTCATTGTGAAAACGAAGGAAATCACAAATAGATATTTCATGATATGTGATGCTCTACGTGTAGAAGATTGCGCTACATATATTAAAGGTAATGTTAAGTTTAAATAAACTTAATTTGCATATAATAAGTTATATTTATGATGCTAATAATAAAAGTACCTTATGCAAATTATGTTCANAAATAAACTTAATTTGCATATAATAAGTTATATTTATGATGCTAATAATAAAAGTACCTTATGCAAATTATGTTCACTCTCTCTGGATTTAGCCTCAAATTTCACTTGCAGATCATCCAACTACAAAAAAATACAACAAAAAACCAAACAAATTAATTTTTCCGAAATTACACCTTATAAATTGTTTTCAATTTGATACTTTGTTATTTTACACTTGAACAGAAAACTTGCAAATATATGTAATTACATGAGTTATGTTCTTGCCTCCTTTAAATAAAATAATTATTTAATTAAAGGTTTAAATCGTATAGACTTATTCCTTTGGTTATATATTTGGTGTTTTAAAAAAACAAGGATCTGAATTTGAGTCTCAGGTAACGTATGGCCAGGAATTTTGTTACACATATTTAGTTCAGTAACGATTGNATCTGAATTTGAGTCTCAGGTAACGTATGGCCAGGAATTTTGTTACACATATTTAGTTCAGTAACGATTGCCTGTCAAAACAGCAGACAAATGGTATTACAATTAGATATACAAAACTCCAATAATTTCACCTTACATGTCACGGCTTGTGTCTATGTTTAGTATTATTATTTTCTACTTCATTTGACCATATGTTGCAGTCTAGTTCTCTGTTGCTAGCACATGTTTATAGCTTGTTACTGTCCGGGACTCATGAGGAGTAGTGCTTCATGGTCTAATGTTTAAATGGCAACAAACAACATACATATAGAATTTTGTGCCCATTTGGAATGAAACGTAAAGAACTTAGACGGAGCCGTAGATCCTAAATGATACTGCACACCTTAAGTTTAACAGTTACAGAATATTCAAAAGGAAATTAAGGGAATAAAAATCTACACATCGTGTGTCAAATGAATTACTCTTAAATATTGTTTGGACATTAAGAAAAAAAAATCCTTGGCAACCCAGTTACCAGGAAATTACTTTTTGAAGCTACAAATAGTGTTCTTGCCAAATCTGCAAAACTCATATTTGTAATATTACAAACTCTAACTCTGTATTACCTATCATTTACATTATTGAGAACTGTACATTAAATCATTTGTTTTCTCGAAGNTTACAAACTCTAACTCTGTATTACCTATCATTTACATTATTGAGAACTGTACATTAAATCATTTGTTTTCTCGAAGAAAGTAATTGTGATAATTTATTAACCGCTAAAAATAACAAACAAAGTAAAAATCAAATTATAATTTATAAAAAGAAAAAGTTGCCAGAACCGTGCCTAGAACCCACACCCATTGTCTAACTAATCCACAACCTTAACCATTAAACCAACTTAACTTTCATAAATAGGATTTATTTATTTAATAAATATACCAGTAATAATGTTCTAAATTTTAACCAGAACAATGCCGTTTCTATCGCAATTATGCATCTATATTTTTACCTACTTCTTCAAATAAGGAAAATATTTGATTCAGAAGAATACAATTAGTTACAATTACTACTCAAGAAGCGAGGCCGGGTAAGGCAGGAATGCGGCCAACTTCTATTACTAAAACAATGTTCACAAACAACGGCGATAGTAATGCAACAACTAAGAATGCAGGAATCTGCAGAAGTATCTACAAATTCAGGGTCTGGCTGACACAGTGTGGTCACGGCAACTTCATCAACATCTAACGGCAGTAACCATACCCAGGATACAAGGGAGAGCCAATAGGAATCAAGGATATTGGAGAAGGTGGGTGTGAAGGAGAAGTGCGGTGGAGACGGCGGCTAAGGGCCGGGGTGTCAGTGGGCGTCGGTCCTCCCTGAACGGCGTCTCCGAGCGGCGATTTGTGGTAAGTGTCTTACACTAGGGTGAGAGGGCGAGCCCGGAACCCCAATATAGGAACAGGAGGGTATTGTCTAACAGGAAATGTGGATGGAGAAAGGCTAGCCCCACTAACCACATTACTCGGTAATTAATGCAAATTGAATCAGTAATGTTCCTCCTTAATTATTTTGTTGTAATTAATTAATTATTCTTCGACATCCTTTCATGAACTTCATGAACTATGTTTCATTAGGGAAGTATAGCAATTTACTATATTTAATTTTATGAGTTCCGTGTAGCTAGAAAACATTAACAGTTAATAAGTAATACGGTCACGATTGATTGTAATTGTCGTTTCATTATTACTATGTGAGTCATTTTGAGCGTTTTACATTATTTAANAATACGGTCACGATTGATTGTAATTGTCGTTTCATTATTACTATGTGAGTCATTTTGAGCGTTTTACATTATTTAAATTCATAACATACTTTTTCTGGCAGGCAACTTTACTTGACATCAACCATAGCTTTCACACAAACACCTGTATACGGTTTTACGTTGTTGAGTGTCCGCCGTAATGCTGAATCCCGTGAATTCGGTCAATATTCTACAAACATTTCTTGATGTCTAAAACAAACCCAGGCCTTGTAGTTTTACAAAAGAGAAGTTTAACAAGGTAAATGCTTTTAATGTTGCAAGCATTTATAAAAATTACAAACAATTTCTTAGTAACAATTACAAATTTCCTTTAAGTGTTTAACAAATTGTATCCCAAATTTGTATTTTATATAACACATCTCTAGACAACAGCGGTGTTTGAAATAAAACATAGGATGTAACATATTTAGAGTACCAATTAAAAGGGCATAGGTCTCCGTTATCGTGGAATTAAAAATTTTTGCTGTAATTTTAGTTTAAATTAGTTTAAGGATATAATCGGCCCGGTACAGCATATTGTTTCTTTAGGTTTATCAAATTGTTACACCTATANTTAAATTAGTTTAAGGATATAATCGGCCCGGTACAGCATATTGTTTCTTTAGGTTTATCAAATTGTTACACCTATATTAGTGATATTAGATTTCTTAATTTATAAAAGCCAGGATCTCCATTAAAAGGAAACGGACGTTAGGGTATAGTTACGGAAACCAAGTAATTGCGACTTTGGAAAATTTTCGAAACTGTGCGCTATATCCTGTTCATCAACAAGTCTAATAAAAAAATTGATGTGCATTTAGCTGAAAAATTCCCATTATCCGAGATGTCGGGGACCTTTCCGCCTTAAATAATGTGAGTCTCGATTTTCAGGACAGGCATTTTCTTAACTTTTCGGGAGAGTACTTTGAATTGAAATAGGATCCCCTCACCAAGGTCCTCCCGGGCGCTGTTGACCAGATGTTTAACATACCTTATCCACGTTACGCTCATTTTCCGCAGTCTTATCGTCCAGTAGTGTTTGTATGTCGCCAACCNCTTATCCACGTTACGCTCATTTTCCGCAGTCTTATCGTCCAGTAGTGTTTGTATGTCGCCAACCTGTAAACGTTACACAGGAAATACAATTTATCAATAACTAATATTGAGCGTATTACTATCACTAATTTATCTTAATATAAATAGTTTAAACTTTCATGTGTTCCGTTGGATCCGGTTGAAAGCTATTTAAAGTGGCTTTTTGATAAAAACGAGTATAATTATGGCCGAAACCATGTCTAAACGCCGATGGACTTTTAACGCCACTTAATTCTTCACAGCTTCACACTTGTCTTGATCAAATAGTTTAGCTATTCTGTTTATCTTCAAGTGTAAATGCAGAAAATAATACACACGACGACATGTTATATTTCCGGTTGAGTTAACCTAACGTTATTAGTAATTACAAACCTTCATTTGGTCTGAACGTAACAAGAAATAATTCTTGAAACTACTAGAGTACGAACCATACAGTAAATGTAGTGGAATATAACAATGGCAAGCCTTATTTTACTATAAACACATGGCATTTAAAACTATTGTGCTTACGAATTACATTTACTAACTGTTGAACTCATAATTATTACATTTATAGTTTTTGTGGAAAATTTGTTATGCTAGAAAGTACAATATAATTTCCAAGTCCCACTATGAAATTTTCTTTAAAAAATACATTTATTGCATCGCGTTCTTATCGATTTGAGTATTTAAATAGTAATGTAAAAGGTTAAAAGATCCTGACTGTCACATATTAATTATTGTATTACGCAGTATATGTAATGTAATGGAAAATACGTTATAGGTAAACGGTAACCTCGTTAGAGTTTGAGGAACACGTAAAGTCTAGTTAACATATATTATTGAAGCTCTGTTCAAATTCGTTGTTTTCTCTCATATGTAAAGCTTGTAGGTCGTGAATATGTAAATGTTTAAAAGTACAATGAAGAAAATTAAAATTCAAACACAAAAAGTAGTGCAATATCAACTAAGTAACTTTTACAAAACAAAATATTTTGATGTCTTCATTAATTTTCAGATGTTCGCAAAAAGGTAATTCATATATCGTGAGTAANTTACAAAACAAAATATTTTGATGTCTTCATTAATTTTCAGATGTTCGCAAAAAGGTAATTCATATATCGTGAGTAATAAAGGCATTGAAAAAGTGTGGAGGACAACGTTCCTAGGGTTTCCCATGCGGTGAACCCATTTACAGTGTATTTAGTGCACCGAGTGTCATATAAACATCACTCTACAAAGATAAAAACACATCTAGGGTTTTAGGAAAAGAATATAATTTTTAAAACTATGTATTTAATAACTTTTTACCTAACAAAATATGCCTACACAAAAATGTTAGAAGAAATCTGAAAAAAAGTAGGACAAAAAGGGGAATATCAAAATCTTTTTTCCATGCGTTGTTTATGAGTGTAATGCAGTTTATTATGGTTGGACCTGTCTTATGTTTTTTTGTGAAATAGACAATTGTTAATATGGAGGTGCATGCTTCTCATGACAAAATTAACAACTCCAGTAATGTCACAGAACAAGCTAATCTTCCTCTACACTTTACAAATATAAATTTCTGACATTGAGGATTTGTAAATACTTATATATCAATTAAACTTATTTACATTTGCATTTAAACACGTTATTAAAAACAACAACCCATCTATTTGGATATATTTTAGTTATTTATTATTAAAGTATTGACTTGCACAAAAGTAAAATTTATATAAGATATTTTTAAAGTTATATGACAATAAATGAACTATTGGTAAAATTTACAACAAACGGAAACAGTTGTAGTGTATCCGCCAATCTTTTAATTTTTATGTATTCATATATATGTCAATTTATATATAATGTCTGTAAGATTTTAAGTTCATGGCAGACTTCTCGACATGTGTAAATTCGGCAGACAATTTAAAGTGGCGCGTGGAAGAGAGTTGAACAGTGGCTACATGTGTTCTCTGTGGACACTCCGATAATAGCGTGGCCCAGATAAAAACATACTTGCTGTTTCGTANCATGTGTTCTCTGTGGACACTCCGATAATAGCGTGGCCCAGATAAAAACATACTTGCTGTTTCGTATGGTTCCAGGGATGATGAAGAAATTGAATCTTACTTTGCACAACAAAGAGGCCTACAGTAAAATGGAACAGCACCATGCCAATGGACTAACCGTAATCTTATTTCTGCTGTAATTTCCACGTAAGACGACGCGAATGGGTGTAATCAGACCGATATGTTGCACTACCACCTTGCACCCCTTACTTCCAAGTAGTAATCCTTAAATATAAGAAACCTCGGTCACAGAGACAGAAAACACTGTATTGATTGTGGCATTAAGAGTTATATAAATACATTAGACAAAAATGTATAATTTTAATTTAGATATTTGATTTTGGCTAATAACATGCATTAAAATATGATACCTAATCATTTTATGCAAAACCTTCAAGTACTCTAGAAATGCTATATTTGTGACCAACATATTGGATTCTGCGATACGAACACCTTTAGTCCCTTGCTACTGATGTATTATTGTGTATGGATTTTCTGTACTCAGCAAATCGCCTTTAATTATTCAAACCCATATAGTAAATTGATAAAATATTTTATTCTAATATTACTATATATTTAGTCAGTTGCTTGTTTCAGTATATCGTGGAACTGAGCATGCTGGTAGAGAGAGAGAGAGAGAGAGAGAGAGAGAGCCAAAGATGGTGTAAATAAACTGGTGTTTCATATTCTTGTTGTCTTNGAGAGAGAGAGAGAGAGAGAGAGAGCCAAAGATGGTGTAAATAAACTGGTGTTTCATATTCTTGTTGTCTTACTTGTACCGATAGAACAGAAATACTTCTTTAACTAGTTACGCAGACTGAATTCAAATGAACACAAGAATCACCTGTTTATAAGAGCTAATTACTGGAACCACCATTTATAATGTACCAGATTCTTGGGTGCAATGTTAACAGTATACATTGAAAATATGTAATATTTCGTCACGAGAGCAAACAGCCTAAGATCGTGAACTTGTTTTTGACAGTCTGTAAGTCTTTGGCCCATGTCTCGCACAAATATGTTACTGGGACTCGATGTGTCAAGGCCGGTTGTTTGATTTTAGAACTTGACCAACACACACTTGCGACACAGCACTTCACTTATCCACACAGGACACACCNGCCGGTTGTTTGATTTTAGAACTTGACCAACACACACTTGCGACACAGCACTTCACTTATCCACACAGGACACACCACATAGCCGCAGGTACTTTGGCTTGCCTGAGGAGGGAGTATTAAGAAATCTGGATGTGTTAGAGGAATAAGAGACAGCAGGTGAATATTGGATACTTAATTTACAATCACTATGCTAAAGACGAAAATATGTCCAGAATATTTATCATATATAACATATAAACAATAATGACAATGATTTAATATGTAATTTTCAAAAAATTNATATGTCCAGAATATTTATCATATATAACATATAAACAATAATGACAATGATTTAATATGTAATTTTCAAAAAATTAACATTTTATTAATAAGGCACATAAAATTTTGGAATAATTTCCATTACTCTGACTGTACTTCTCTACTAGTTAAGAGCTTAAGGAACCTTGATTTTTATTTACTTTTTTTAGTTTGCAAGTTAATTCTATTTCTTTGAAAGTGGAATATATGATTTCTTTAAAGGTTATTCTCGAATCACTTAATGTAAACGTAAGTAATATACTTTTGAAAAGCATTTTTTAATTATGGAGAAAAATAATGATAACGAATACCAACATATAGAGTATTAAAAAAAAAATAATATAAAAAGGCAGAAATTGGTTTATGTGTTTAGAAGGCAAGACTTCAATGAGCTATAATTCTGTGTAAGCAACATAGAGTGCGCGCTAGTGGCTGTCGAGGCCTAGTCGTTCCTCAGTAAAAGCAAGACTACTTAATGTAATGCCTTCCTGTATTATATCTCAATACAATAGTGTGTTAACCTTTTAGATGCTTACTTAATGTAGATATATTGATGTACCGTACTGTACAAGGAAATTTACTGACATGAAAGTAACAGGTGTACCTAAACCGCGCAACTATTGTGCTTGCAAAACACATCTAATGTAACTTAATCCAGAAGTTTGCGAAATTTTTAGCGAGCGTTCAAGGTGAAAAGCAATATTTTCAAGAATATACAAGAAGTGAAGTATTTTGTTTTTTAATTTTATATTTATTATCTATGAACACAAAAATTTGTGATATTGACAAACTAAAATTTTATCAAATTATTCCATGTACAGATTGTATCTAAATTAGACCAACAAACTTCGGCTTCAAGACATTCAAGAAAAATAAGGTGAAAACATATAGACGACACATTGTCTTAAGTGAATCCTAAGGACGGTATTTATATTTATGTTGAACCTGCAACACTGATGTATTACTAAGACTAGTGGAACACTGAGTGTGTAGATAATGAGTAAAGGTAATTGTGACATCTGGGTCGATACTCCATCTTTGTAAACCCTAGTATGCTGCAGCTTCAAGGATATTGTCGAAATGAAGATAGTAACCATGATTATTTCCGCGATATTATTTTATGTCAGCGACAGAAATGTGTTGTGGTGTGTACGANAATGAAGATAGTAACCATGATTATTTCCGCGATATTATTTTATGTCAGCGACAGAAATGTGTTGTGGTGTGTACGAATCTTTGTTCCGGAATAAATTATCCAGATACTCAATTTCCCATCATAAATTTTTATTTCGAATTTGTAATAAACTGGTGTTCCAGGTTATAATACAAATATGTGAACCGGCCTTAAGATTCACTATAGACCTTTAGTTGCGTGTATGTTTTCTTCTTTAATATTATGTGCAAATCCCTCTGTCGAATATAGTCAACATTAATAAGATGCTTCCAGTATATTTCTGCCATAGCCGTACGTACAGGTTTTTCAAACACATTCGGGAGTGGCAATGGGAAATGCCATTCCACTAAAACCCTTTCCTAAGGTCAACTGTGTTAAAAAATTTTATATAAATTTTGTATTTTGATACTGAGAAGAATAGTTGTATTAAAATATATTCAACTAAATTTGTGTTTGAATGAACATAGTAAAGGTAAATTAATAGAGTTTTAACAGGTTAATGAGTAAAACATAAAAACTGCACATTTTAATATTCACTACAAAGTTCCCCCGGCCTAAGTATTGACACTGGCAATCTCAGCTGTAGTACTTGATGACAAGCCCTTCTTGACTTTTATAACTTTACTGTCATTCAGAGANTATTCAACTAAATTTGTGTTTGAATGAACATAGTAAAGGTAAATTAATAGAGTTTTAACAGGTTAATGAGTAAAACATAAAAACTGCACATTTTAATATTCACTACAAAGTTCCCCCGGCCTAAGTATTGACACTGGCAATCTCAGCTGTAGTACTTGATGACAAGCCCTTCTTGACTTTTATAACTTTACTGTCATTCAGAGAATCATATTAACTCTGAATAAATCTTAACTCTGTATCGCTCATTTAATGACTATTTTGTATCCGTGTGAACTTTTTTTTTAACTTCTCTTAAAAAGACTAATATTCTTATTATTCCGGATGCTATTGCAACTCGAATTCTGAAAAGCTACCGTACTAAACAGATGTACATAACTATCACTATAAAATGTTTCTGGTAAAAATCATAACTGAAATGGAAGTTTTCAACCTATACACTGTATGGGAATAATAACACACATCAAGCTTCAAATAAAGGAAGTTNTGAAATGGAAGTTTTCAACCTATACACTGTATGGGAATAATAACACACATCAAGCTTCAAATAAAGGAAGTTTAGCTATTATACAAAGTTGGGATCTTACCTACGTATTTCACTCTTTCCTGAGCAACAGTAGAAACTCTACAATAGATATACAAGTGAAAAAATTACTGTCCCCACCTTCTCACTAAACGGAAACACTGGTTTCGTAATTTTTCGAATAATTTCAAAGTGTGTTCCTAGGCACAAGTGCACGAATTTCTACTGCTAGTCTTCGTATAACCTGAAATTATAAGGAAGTCCCAACAGAACAACTGTTTCGTTTCAAACTTATTTCCATCATAATATCCGTGGGTAGGGAAACCTCATAACGTGCATTAAATTTAATTCGACTATCTTTTGCACAGGCGTACGAAAATTATTTATATTACATGTACATTTTTGCAAACTGTACTTTTTTCAACATAAGGTTGTCACAAACCAATCTTCGAGCACTTGAATACCGTCTGCATTCGTCACACGAAGAGTTTCCTAAAAGCAGAACGTATGTTGTAAGTTTCCACTTGTTAATATCGCTTGGTTAAATACAATTGTGCATGTTAACTTTCTGAACATAAATGATAAACATGCATGCTCAGGTATCACGTTTTATTCTCACAATGTTGTTTGCTAAAGTACTCACAAAACCCGAATTTTAGTAAGAAATGTGTTATTACAAGTGCACTGGTACTAAGGCAGCAAGTGCTCTGTGCCCAGATTGGAAAGAAGGCTTGAAACCGAGATGGAAGTGTGTCCATAGAACATAATTATATCAGTGTTAATGTTTTGTATAGAACTAACTTGAAAATCATTAGATGAGGAGTTCAACAGTAAGTAAGTGTCTGTGTCCTTCGTATGAATGTTGCGAAACGCTTCGGGATGTTTTATATAAAATGTTCATAAGTCATTGTGTTCTGGCCATCAATTTCTGCTATTCTTTATTGCCAGTAAATAACGCAATATCTCAAACCTTCGCGCCATTAAGAAAACGAGCTTAATTTATCAAAACGTTTATCTTTTGGNAGTAAATAACGCAATATCTCAAACCTTCGCGCCATTAAGAAAACGAGCTTAATTTATCAAAACGTTTATCTTTTGGGGTGCCAATAAGGGGACAATAATAATACAGCGTGTCATTCATTGTTATAATTAGTGTATTGTCAGAAATTGTTTTGTTTTGACATTTAGTAAAACAATGATTTGTTTCAACTACAGATGGAGGTGGGCCTATCTATCACAGGTGAAATGTGGGGCACTATAAAGACTAAGTATAATTAATTACCCATAATCTATCATAAATAACCAATAAATGACAATATACACATAATTTACACATAATGAATTATAAATGATTCACAAATTAACCATGAATGACATATTACTCGTAATGGCCTATAAACTAATCCCAAAGACTCATAATTACCTATATATTTAAGCGTTTGTAGGAATGGGTCAATCTAAAAGAATATTCAACTCACCCACAAATTCAAATACGAGTGTATACATCCTTTCATGAATAAAATTTTTAAGCCTTGTTGCGAAGGAAAAAACTAACACATTTTTGCACAGATTTTATATATTAATATATCTACACACATGCGTTTGAAAAGAAATTAAGGCAGCAGAAAACACGCCACTCATTACAGAAACAGGGGAAAAAAATTTCCAAGTAACAAACTTAAGATAGTATAATTCTTTCGCCGAAAATTGCTACATATTTATATTTCCGATTCGTATACCGAGGTGGAAAAAAACCTAAGTATTTTAANTTCTTTCGCCGAAAATTGCTACATATTTATATTTCCGATTCGTATACCGAGGTGGAAAAAAACCTAAGTATTTTAAGTTGTATCAATCCCGAATCGTCAGAGAAAACGTCTATTTTCACCAACCAAAACCTGACAAACGGTAAAATTATAAAACTATAATGTCTTGTTCGCTAATAAAATTATTAGTTAATTTACAGAGTACCGATCATAACATCAGAGCTAAACACCGATTCAAATCCTCTCCCCAGTTAATTATGTAACTGCATAGATACCAACGCACGTTNATAACATCAGAGCTAAACACCGATTCAAATCCTCTCCCCAGTTAATTATGTAACTGCATAGATACCAACGCACGTTGGTTATGTTTCGTCCCCCAAATGCCAGTGTTTCTGTTAGACATACCATAGAAACATATTTGAAATGTCAGAAGAGAGAGTTAAATCACCCATTATCGGTGTTCATTTCTGCGAGTTAGAAACACGAGGAAGTAGTATGGGTCTTTCTCAAGACTAGCTTGCTAGCATACTTGAAATACATCAGCACCTGGTGATGCCGCCAAGAATAAAAAATCATATATAAATGGAAGAACATAAGTAATAGATTCTTAATAATAATATTTAAATACTTATGTTCACGAACTTGAGGTTTATTACCCATGCAAATTAAGAAAAAGTATCAGGCTGAAGGACAGCTTAATCAAGTCAGGAAGCCTACTTCAATATACGTTACTATGAAAATTAGGACACATTAGAGAAGACTACCCATCAATAATGTTACCCCAGGGCCATTTTGCAACTATGTCATCTTCAACGGAATAGAGAAAATGAAATTTTTACACGTCGGTTACTCTTCGTTAGTGATCTGATTTTATAAACATTGGCAGTGAGCGATTTTCTTAAAGCACATAAACATCGTTGTGGGCGGCCCACCCACCCAAACCAGTCAATTTTTTTAATGCGAAACAATGTGATTTGAGTTGAGAGAGAGCTTAGCAACTGAAATGGTTGAGGACGTTTACGTCAGTGAAGAAGCAGAATTGTCCCGAGAAAATCTGCCGAAAATCGCCAAGTCCATCACGGGTGATACTGTTTGTTGGCAATGGTATCAATCACGTTTCCCACATGCGCGAAATAACCGGTGCGAACCCTGCCGGGAATCGAACCCATCTCGCCTCGATGAGAGGCGTGCGCTTTGAGACTGTGCAACTGCTGTCGTGAGGTGTGAAGTGTTGAGCG
>NQII01013173.1:0-16945 GCA_002778355.1 Clitarchus hookeri
ATGAGAGGTTTGATTTGCGGTCCATCCAGGTGTGGCAAAACATGTGTCTTGCTAAGTTTCCTGGAAAAATCTAACGGTTTTCTATTTGAGAATGTATACCTATACTTCAAATCATTGCAGTAGCCCAAGTACATTAGAGTACCCCTCAACCAGAATTCCCTCTAACGGAACTCCCCTTATCTAGAACTAATTTTCCAAAAAAATTCAAACTTCGCAAAGTTGTGCCATAAGTTTCCCGCGCTCGCAAGAAGTCTTTCGTTGCTCACACCAGACTGTACATGCTCGCTAGCTGCATACAAGCAAGCCAGCCAGGGCAACTCTATAAATAGCCAGTCGTTCACGTCACACACTAGTGATGAGTTGTTTGTATTGAGTCAGCATAAAGTAAACACAAAACGTATTCGTGTTTATGTTGTNCGTCACACACTAGTGATGAGTTGTTTGTATTGAGTCAGCATAAAGTAAACACAAAACGTATTCGTGTTTATGTTGTAAATATTTTTTAATAGTTTCACAGATTATGTTGAGTAAACGAAAGATACCGGCTTCTAGCAATACAGCTAAACGGCAAAGGAAAATGCTTTCGATACAAGAGAAAGTGGAAATGTTAAATAAACTGGACGCTGGAATTTCTGTAAAGTCGGTTTGGGGATTTTATGGTGTAGGAGTGTCTACAGTGTATAACATCAAAAAGCAAAAAAATGAACTATGCAAGTTTTACGTGGATAGTGAATCAAAAGTGGGAATGGAGTGTCGTAAAACACTGTGCTANAAAAAAATGAACTATGCAAGTTTTACGTGGATAGTGAATCAAAAGTGGGAATGGAGTGTCGTAAAACACTGTGCTAAAGTAAAAGTAGCAAACTTGATGCCGCTTTAATGAAATGGTTTAGACAAAGGAGCAGTGAAGGACTTAGCATTTCTGGCCCAAAGCTCACTGAGCAGGCTAAAAATTTTCATACTAAACTTAAACTTTATAATGAATGTGACTTTTCATTAGGGTGGTTACTTAAGTTCAAGAAACGACACGGCATTTCTCTTTATTCACTGAGTGGTCAGAAACTCTATGCAAATACAGAAGCAGCTGAAAAGTTTGTTGTGGAGTTCACGCAGCTAGTGTTACACGAGAAAATTTCTCCCGAANCAGAAACTCTATGCAAATACAGAAGCAGCTGAAAAGTTTGTTGTGGAGTTCACGCAGCTAGTGTTACACGAGAAAATTTCTCCCGAACAAGTGTACAATGCAGATGAAACTGCATTTTACTGGAGATGTATGCCGAGAAATACTTTATGTACTCCAGACGATGCATATACTGGAATGAAAGAAAGTAAGTAAGGCTAACTAACTGTGTTAGGTTGTCCCAATGTAGCTGGAACACATAAGCTCAAACTCCTTGTTATTGGTAAATGTATGCGGCCATGGAAGTTAAAAGACATCAANATGTAGCTGGAACACATAAGCTCAAACTCCTTGTTATTGGTAAATGTATGCGGCCATGGAAGTTAAAAGACATCAAGGTAATGCCTGTTGAATACACAGCAAGCAAGACAGCCTGAGTGACCACAAAAATAACCATTGAGTGGTTCAACAGTTTTGTATGACAAGTTAGGTAACACTGCAATAGCGTAGGCTTGAAGCAGGATTGCAAGATCATACTTGTGATGGATAATTGTTCTGCCCACCCACCAGCTAAAAATCCTGTCACGAGATAACATTGAAGTTATTTATCTGCCACCTAACTGTACTTCACTCATTCAGCCGCAGGACCAAGGAATCCTATGCTCGCTAAAGTGCCGCTATCGATCAGAGTTTTTGCTATCGTTCTTGGGCGCCTTAAATTGCGGGAAAACTGTTGCGGAAATAAAAAAAANCGCTATCGATCAGAGTTTTTGCTATCGTTCTTGGGCGCCTTAAATTGCGGGAAAACTGTTGCGGAAATAAAAAAAACGATTATAATTTGAAAGATATAGTGTGGGCTCTGTCAAGGGCTTGGGACAGCATTCCTAAATCAACTCTCAACAATGCCTGTCACAAACTGTGGCCGACGATTATTAACTCAGAAGAAAATGAAAATGAGCCTGCCGACTTCCAAGGATTCAATGTTTCACAAGAAAAAAAATTTTTAGATGAACTGATAAAATATGCGAAGACAATAAACAGCTCTGAACTGACAGATTTGCACGACAACAACATTGAAGAATGGTTCACTGTTGATTGTGATGTTCCAGTTCCGCAACATTACACAGATGAATATATTCTGGAAATGGTTACAAACAAGAATAATAAATACGGGAATGGCAGTGAAGATTCGGATGAGGATGAACCTATAGAAAAAATTACACAGGATGAACTCAATTATTAACAAATTTAACAAACATTATGAAAACCATTGAAAATCGCTCAGTCACATGTGCATGAAGATAGTTAATAAAAAAAAATGGGTGCATGAACTTATGTATGCGTGTTAGTACTTATACTTCTTTGGCGTGACTAAAATAAAATTTTATTACCTATGCAAATAATTTATGTAAGTAAGAAAAAAATGACCGAAGAAAGACATTAAGTACAATTAATAAAGGTTTGATTAAAGAACATAGTTAAATTACCCTCAACATTCCGCAAGAAGTATAACTTAATAAAATAATACAAAAAATTTACCTCAAATACTTGAAAATACTTTCAAAATGTTGTTACACAATTTTTGTCACTAACAAATTTTTCACAGCACTTTGTAAGTAAAATTAATTATATATATATATATATAATATATATATATACACACACACAGGAGGGACAAAATAATATGAACCCCTGACATATACACAATATTTATTTATTAATAAGGTGTTGGACCACCATTTGTTTTTAGAACAGCTAATTCTTCGCGGAATAGATTCGTAGAGTGTCTGAATAGTTTCCAACGGAATGTTGTCCCATTCGTGTACCAAAACATCCACCAATTGCTTCAATGATGTTGGAGATGGAAATCTGCTCCTCACTCTCTGCTCTAAAACTCCTCATAACGGTTCAATTATGTTGAGGTCTGGCGATTGTTTGATGATATTCTGATGCCACTCAAACCAAGACTGAACCTTTTTGGCTGTGTGTATGGGCGCATTATCATCTTGGAATATGGCAGTGTTTGGCAGCAATGTGCTGGTCATAGTAATAACTTCATCATTGAGGATGTTGAGATATTCATTCGCAGTAATCCAGCCAGTGATGTGAATGAGAGGACCAGCTGAATACCATGATATAGCCGCCCAAATCATAATGGAACCTCCCCCATGCTTGACTGTAGGAAGCAGGCAGTCCGGATCGTAGGCTTCTTTTGGGGTTCTCCATACATAAACCCGGCCGTTTGTAGGAAACAATGTAAACGATGATTCATCGGACCATACCACATTCTTCCAATCATCAAGTGTCCAGGTTTTATGATCGTGGCACCACTTCTTTCGCAGCTTAGCGTTGGCTTCCGTTATAAAGGATTTCGCAATTGCAGCCCTTCCATGAATGTTAGCTTTGTGGAGCTCCCGCCGTACTGTTTTTGTTGAAGCAGTATTACTCAAGTGAGTGTTGAGTTCTGCTGTGACTTTTGCCACGGTAGTTTTATGTTGTCTGGTCACAATTCTTTTTAATCTTCGTCGGTCTCTGTCAGTTAACTTTGGGTTTCGCCCACTATTCCTCTTCGCCGATGATGTTTTACCATGTTTTGTGTATGCTGTCATTACCGTGGATACTGTCGCTCGTGAAACGTTAAACAATTCAGCTGTTTTCGTCACACGCTCCTGCTAACCATCGTGGAACAAAGCGTATAATACACTGAAATATAACCTACAAGGCTTGGCACTTAAACTGTGTAATACGTACATGTCACATTATTTACGTGGAAGCAGTGTTGCTAACATGCAACAAAATGTACTATATTGCATGGTGCTCATATTATTTTGTCCATCCCCTGTGTATATAGACACACACATACACACACAATGAACTACTAATATAAATGAAATGTTTTTCAATTTGCTTATTACATGAACTAGTTTTCTGTCGGTTTTAAATATAACTGGGTGCTATATTGTGTACCTTGCCTTTGTATATAATTGATTGTTGGGTCATACGCCTACCACGTTCACAGTTTGGGCCTCTTACAAGTAAATTTAGTCAGTATAACAAATATGCACATTTAATTTTCTTTGACGGCTAACTTCATACTGTCGAATTTCACTACACTGTGCGCTTGCAACTTCCGTTGCACACTAAAATTTTACCCTCAATGCGCCAAAAAAACTATAACTTGATAAAATAATACTTACAAAAAATTAACCTCAAATACTTGAAAACACTTTTAAAATTTTATTATACAATTTTTATCACTAAAAAAGTTTTCACGGCACAATGTAAGTAAAATTTATTAATAAGATATATATACACAATGAATTACTAATATAAATGAAATGGTTTTCAATTTGTTTATTACATTAACTGATTTTCTGTCAGTTTTAAATATAACCACGTGCTATGTTGTGTACCTTGCGTTTGTATATAGCTAGACAATACGCGCATGCACGTTGGGTCATACGCCTACCACAGTTTGGGCCTCTTACAAGTAAATTTAGTCAGTATAACAAATGTGCACATTTAATTTTCTTTGACGGCCAATTTCATACTGTCAAATTTTGTTACACTGTGCGCGCGCAACTTCCGTTGCACACTAAACTTTTACCCTCAACGCGCCAAAAGAAGTATAACTTCAAAAATATTTTATTAACTTTGCTTGAATCCAGCGAAAACTTGCACGAAAACAGAACTGCCTTCGGAGACGAGGACTAGCTGCGAGAGTGGATGAAAAGCCCAACAGCTATGGCATTCAGTCGTGACTAGTAGTTGTGAGGTTAAGGCAGGACTTTGCCGCAAACACAAAACTTGAGAGAATATTCAGTAACCAGACCAGGATTACTTGAATTACTTGGACCCTCTTTACAACAGAGAATGCAAAAAATAATCAGTAAAATTATTAAGCAGTTTTAAAAAGGGGGAAAAAATAGTTATTTGAAAAGTTTACTAGCCAACAAGGGAAAAAGACAAATGGAGAAAGTCATGTAGTCAAAATCACCAAAATTCCAAAAACATTAAACCAAAAAGCACAACCTAGCTGCAGCATTATTAGCACTAAATGATTACGTTATGGTAAGACTACCAGTACAGATAGGAACTAAGTCCCAAAGAACACACAGACGGGAATACAGCGGCCACGTGCCATCTTGCTCCCCTGCCAAATCAGAAGTGCCAGAAACAAAGCTGTGAAGCGTGTATTAAAGTCAAACAACAGCAGCGAAAATATTAAAATGTAGCCGATAGATGTCGCAGGCTGTCCAGAAGAGGCAAATTGCGCTCAAGCACACAGAGGTGGGGAAACATATAACGTGAACAAAGGAGCATTTTTTTAAGTGAAATCAAGCGCCAATCTGCAAGGCTACACCGGGGAAAATTTGCAAGAACTGCAGCTGCAGGGAAGAGAGTGGAAGGGGTAGCCTCAGACGGCGACTGAAAGAATTTGCCATGCAGTATTGCATATCCGGTTGGTAGAGAAACGTCTGCAGGCGAGACGGGAATGAAAACATAGCTTTCAAATTACAGATCAAAGATGAATTAAAATCAAAGTTACGAGAAAAATACGTAAATAATGAAATATTGAAAAACAATAATTAAAAAAACTGAAATACATAAATAACACATTACAAATGCTTTGATAAATAAATAAATAAAATATTTACCATGAAAAGTTACAACACCAGACAAATAGACAGAATGAAATAAATAGCAGATGCTCAAACAGATAATAAAAGCATAATTAATCGCATTAATTAAATACCAAAGGTAATTGAACCATTAAATACTACTCTCAATTGTTTTTACTGAATTAAATATAGAAAATTAGGTTTCAAAACTGTTAAAAAAAAATTTGCTAACAGTTGACACAACAGTAAAATAGTCATGACGTATTGTAAAATTGCACACAATGAAAATGTGATGGTTTTGTTTCGAACGGAAGATTTAAACTTGCACCATGCTTATTGAGATAATGTAAACACTGACACAATAATTGGGCAAATTTAAGGACGGAGTGCATTTGTGGGCGCGAGCCTAATGGTTTTTTCATGTTTATAAAAGATTTTCCCCATCTTATAGAGGTACCACTGTGGTTTTGCAATATACCAATAAGATATGAGCTACATTATTTCAAAATTTGGTAATGAGGGACTTAAACATTGCGGGCACAAAAGCTGTCTTGTGCAGTCAGTAGATGGTCACTGTGATATTAGTGGAGAAAAGAATAAAAAAACATGGCAGATCCGAAACATGATGGTGATGCAGTCAACAAGACTTAAATTCAAAACATAAATTCCGAGATGCTCGAAATTATGTTGACAACACTGTCGAGCACAACTTCCCCTGAGTAAAATACCATCCCAGCAGGTTTTGCAAATTTGCTGGAAAAGAAACGCGAGATTATGGAAAATCATCTAATAGAAAAACTTGAAGGTGCAATAATATCATCTCTCGCTAAATTATAAGACAATGTTTAAAAAAAACAACCTACCTTGTGCCCACAACTCATTCTTACGCAACCAGTTTTGAATCCACGATCCATCATACAACCATGCATAAAGCTGTGGTAACGTACACTAAATTTTCACCATCCAAAAGGAATATTTAAGTAGGGACGGGACACACACACATTTAAGCACAGTCTGCTCACATTGTGGTTTCAGCATATATCATTTGTACATATGCCATAAATAACTACTATCAAGCATCAAAATTTGGTCACTATGGTAAAAATCATGCACATGTATTATTGATGAGCTAGAAAAATTGCTAAATTCGAAGCTTGCACAACTCAAGACTACAATTATGGTCAAAGTAATCGCTGCTCTGGCTGACATGACTTATAATGATGCGGTGTGAAAGCATTGTGCAAATGTATGCAATGCATAAGATAAGCATTAGGAACATTATTTGTAATAAGCTGGACGAGTACTGGCATAAAGTCATGGACGAATATGTGGTGCATGGACTGGAACCTGTATAATCACATAACTGCGATATACTATAAAAAAAACCTCGTACTTGTGGTTTAAAAACACATTATAATGGCTGATGCTTCAAGTGAATTACAGCATGTCGTTGGAAATGAACATGCAAAATATCTGTCTGCTAACCAGATCTGTCTGGAACGAGACACTGTGTTAGGATATATTCAAACCCATGACCTCGAGACTTGAAAATTTACAACAAACCATTTCCCCTGCTGAAATAAAATTAACTGGGGACTAAGAGAAAGTGTAAACTGCTTTCAGAGAAGGAAGAATATGAAGATGATTTTCCTTTTGTCTACTTGGAAACGTAGAAAGGAAAAGTAAAATGTGTGAAGCGCGAGCATTTGTAATTTTCTGACTTTGTACATGGCCTGCTTAATGCTGAAACTTATGGAGTGTACAGACAAAATAAAAATCGGTTCCTCGGAAACAAACAAATATTTTTCTACCCAACGATATAATACAAGTTGGTGAGGAAATATGAGCTGCACCCAGACTTACGGATTACATTTTAAATGTAATCCTGTCCAATATTTGTGCAAGTTGTTACTCCAGTATAGTCGGCTCCTCAAATTTACGAGGGCGTGTTTGAAAAAAAAAAGATCCTAACAGCAGCAAATATGAAGACAAATCTCACTTGAAATTTGTCATTATTTCATAGCTGTTTCCAGAAATAAGAATATCCATTGGTTGTAGTCTGCAAATTAAATATATAGAAGATGGGATGATTTTAATTGGCTTCTACAAAGACTGCGTCTGCTAATTGCTTCTCAATAAGCGGGAAATAATTGCAACATGAACAAAATTACAAATATCCTGGAAGTATTACGAGAGAACGGGTGCATAGATCAACAATGTCACAAGTGCAAATAGCAGACGAGCTCCACAAGTTCGCTAGGAGTAATTATCCCAGACGTAATGTGAGTGTATTTGTTTTACGCAATTTGTATCAAGCAGACTTGGTAGAAATTATTCCTTATTTGTGTGCAAACAAAGGTTTCAAATACATGCTAACAGTTGTAGACTGTTACAGGAAGTATGCTTGTGCAGTCTCTGGTAAGAATAAATCAGGGACGTGTTTAACCAACGCAATGAAACTTGTTCTACGAGATAAGGGTTCTCCCACTAATTTACAAACGAATCTAGGCAATGAAATCTATAATCACATATTTCAAACATGGATTGAGAAAAATAAGATTAATCATTATTCTACATACACACACACACACTAGCATATAAGCCATAATTGTCTAAAGATTTAACCGTACTCTTAAAACAGTTATGTGGAAATTTNACACACACACACTAGCATATAAGCCATAATTGTCTAAAGATTTAACCGTACTCTTAAAACAGTTATGTGGAAATTTTTCACTGCACAAGGTAGCTGTAAATTGCTGGTAAAATTGCCTAAACTCGTGTGTGCTTATAATCATAAAAATCACAGCACTACTGGCACATGCCCCATGGAGGTAAAAAAAACATTTCACTAATGAAAACTGTATTTAATAATAAGAAAATATTGGACAAACATAAACTTAAAGCACAAATGGGTGATTATGTACGTATCTCATGAGTTAAGGGAACATTTAAGAGAGGATTTGTGCCGGGCTGGTCCAATGAAATTTTCAAATATATAAA
Source organism: Clitarchus hookeri (assembly GCA_002778355.1). Lineage (NCBI taxonomy): Eukaryota > Metazoa > Arthropoda > Insecta > Phasmatodea > Phasmatidae > Clitarchus > Clitarchus hookeri. The sequence goes on from NQII01013173.1 coordinate 8,746, forward strand.
ACTTTGTTGTTATGAACCCAGAATGTACTACCTCGAGGACATGGATGGTAAACTTATCCAAGGAGGATTTTATGCGCAAGAAATACAAGTTACAAAATTTCCTATTTTGTAGCTTGTAGAAAAAGTTATTACAAGTAAATCTAATAAATAATTAATCCATTGACTAGGATTTCATAAATTTGCAGACAGTTGGGATGACAATAGAAATGTTCGGTATTAATAAAATGTTTGTCTTTTCGCCAGGTCGCTACCACAATCGAAGATGAACAAGTGTATAAGAAGTTATAAGCACAATGCTTCAAGATGACATGGTTACGAAGATAGACAACAAAAGATNAGATGAACAAGTGTATAAGAAGTTATAAGCACAATGCTTCAAGATGACATGGTTACGAAGATAGACAACAAAAGAAAAGTTTTGTTTATTCAATGTTTGATGTTGAATTATGTACATATTTTTTTTATTAAAAATTGTTTTTAAAAAAATATATTTATTTTTGTTTTATTTACAGTAATTAAAAAAAACAAAATGTTGTGCACTTGTGGCGAACATCAGTAGAAACAATTACTGTTTGGCCATACAGTTAACACTCTTATCTACTCTCTGCTAACGTACACATGGGTCAGGCCAGGTGGAAATTCTGATCCCTGCAGCTGCGCGAATGGACAGAGGTTGTGGAATGCAATGTGGGAAAACAACTGTTTTGAAAACCATTGTGTTGAAGACAGTAGACAATGGTTCCAAATAGTGTTAGGAGTGCAGGCACATGAGCCTTGAGGCGTAGACTAGTCTGGCAATGTGCTGAGTATAATACAATATTTAAATGAAATAATAAATAATTATTTTAAAAAATTCAGAATATGATGGGGGACACGTGTTGTAAGTTGGCAGACCTAGCAGAATATCTTAATTGGTTGTGGAAGGTCGAGTCTGGTCATATTTCACTTAAAACACATATTGTATATTAAAATAATAAATAATTTAATAATACCCAATTATGACAGGGGACATATGCACCATATGTTAGCAGACCTAGTAGAATAGCTAATTTAGTAGTAGAAAGGAGAATCTGGCCATTTGTCATGCACATTACTTATTGTATTAAAATAATAACTAATTATTTCAAAAATTCTCAAATACGACAGTGGACACATGCACACTGCTTAAGTTAGCAGACCTGGCAGAATATCTTAATTAATAGCAGAAATACTAGTCCGATCATATTTTACGTACAATACTTATTGTGTTAATATAATAAGTAATTAAATGTATCCCAAATTTGTCAGTGGACACATGCACGTGGCATAAGTTTGTAAACATTGAGACGAGTCTGGTGATTTGGCATGCGCGAGATTTTTTTAAAATAAGTAATTATGTATTTTAATAAACCCCGAATATTATGATGCATACATGTGCCGTTAAGTTAGCAGACCTTGAAACAAGTAATGCCAAAGTTTCACATACAGTACTTATTGCATTAAAATAATTACTTTATTAAATTGGGATAATGATGGCAAACACATACATCGTAATTTAGCAGACATGCCAGTTTATCTACTGTAAATTAGTGGCAGAAAGATTAGTGTGATGATTTGACATGTACCATAATTCATTCAAATATATCCTTAATGCATACCTACGATTATATATTTTTCTATATACTTACCATTAATGAGCACCTTGGTGCATTTGGAAACTTTAAAAATGTTAGTTGCATTTCTCTGGAATAACCATTTCAGGTATGACTACAAAAACATTTTTTAAATAATTTTTATTCCACATTATTTAGAATAGTTATAAAGGCTACAAAAAACTTATATAAAAATTATTAAGCATTCATTTTCTAAAATAATTATGGGAGCTATATGACTAAAATATATGTATTCTTTAAAATACAATTTAGACACAATATTCTAAAATAGTCATAAGGGGCATGACATTAAAAACATATATATATATATAATATCCCTTACACACAATATTACAAAAATACTTTTCCTAACACATGTCCCAATAGCTCTCGTGGCTAGGGCATCCACCATACTGGCGACCCAAGCTTTGTCAGTTCGATCCCGCCCTACTCCAGACGATATTTTGAGTTGTCTACCATAAAATATACACATAGGGGCAAAGCCTTAATAACACACATATCACAAGACAACCTAATAAATGAGAAGCAGCGCCGCCTAACAGGCGACGAAAGAACCAACATGGTGAGCACCAGTGGCACGCCTTACAGTAGGGAATCCAACTTGACAATGGCCGATGTCTTAAGTCACATGACATCATTTGGGATGAAGAAAACTCTCGTGCCACACATTCCGAAGGACATAAGCAATGCTTAGGCATTATTGTAAGGGCAGGTCCCACATATCAGACTTTCCTGCAAAAAATACTGGTGGAGTTCTTGGTCAATCTGCCACTGAACATTCATGAGCAAATGTGGTTCCAACATGATGGCGCACCATCACACTTTCCACTTGCCGTCCGACTTCATCTCGACTTTACTTTTGGGGCACAATGGATAGGTCGAGGTAGGCCGATTATTTGGCAACCATGATCTCCGGATTTAAGTCCTCTAAATTTTTTGTATGGGGCCACATTTAATCTCTTATTTATAAGACCCCTGTGGAGTCTGAGGAAGATCTGCTTGCACATGTTATGGCTTAGGCAGAAGGGATTCAACATACACCAGGTGTTGTTGAGCATGTGTATGGGAACATGCTTCACAGATACAATGTGTGCAATGAACATCATGTTCACCACATCGAGCAACTCTTGTAGTGTAGGTTGCTGACCTTGGTGAAGCAGGAAATTTGAATCCTTGATTCATGTCGTCCTTGTAGCATCGAAACTATACGTTTCCGGTAATGGGTTCCTCGCCAAAACTTTGTGTGTAAGAGGAATTGTGAAACATTTTGCGAACCATCCACACATGCTGGAGTGATACATCATTTATTCGCCCTGAACTACTTCCCACAATATTCAGTTATTTGTTAAGTAATTAGCATATAATTCACAGTTCATAAGTAAACTTATTTTCATTTCTTTGATATTAAAAAAATGTCAATAATCCCTAGTTCCTACTAGTTACAATATTTTAAGGAGTATGAAATTAAAGGTATTCAATGCTAGAGAATCAATTTAAGAATATTAGCAGAATGCAGGAAAGTAAAACTGTAATTTATTTTTTTTCGCATAGCATCAAGCGAATAGTTTATTCCGGCCATTAAGGGCACTGCCTACCATCTGGCAGCTGCAAAATTTAAATAAGAAATCCCATGTTAAGGAAATTTTCCCTCAGTGCGTTAATTTTAAAGATAGGCGTTTCATACAAAATATATTTTTAACTAATTTTTTGGGAGAGTATCCCTACGAGCGTATATTTTCAGTATAAATAGGCAGTCTGTACTTTTTTTGTAAAACATAAATTTTAAACTTCTTTGCAAACAGGCTATACAAGTTATGGAAACATCTCTGCTGTAGGGAACTTCTCCTAAAAAAATCAGTGAAGAATATGTTTTGTTTGAAATGCGTATCTTCAAAATTAACGCACTAAAGCTAAATTTCCTTAACATGGGATCTCCTATTTAAATTTCGCAGCTGCCAATCGGTCGGCAGTGCCCTTAAAATGTTGTAATTTATAATATTACCTTTACATGAAATTTCTCTTACATTAAAGTATATCATTTTTTCATGATATTAATAGGGATACCAGTTATATTTTCTACAAATTTATGAAAGTAAGGCTAGTTTCACAAAATTACATGACAACGAAAAATCTGTTTAATATATTTCAATTTAACAGACTAAAATATTTTCCCTATCATTAAAAAAAAATCTTACTGTACTATTTAAAAATAAAATTTAATATATATTTGTGTACCGTGGCCAATATTAGTGTTAAATTTCAGTTATTATATTTTGTAGTGTTATTGTTTGTTTGAATGGTAATCAAACCATATTTTTTGTTAAGGTGGGGGTGGATAAACTCATAATGGTAGGGTACATGGTGTAAATAAATATAAAGAGGTATATTACTGTATTGCTATATTAATAACATATGGAAATATACATGAAAAAATTTTTATCACGGAGGTAACACTAAACTCCTACCTGGCTCAGTATCCGATGGCTGATGAAGTACGACAAGTTATGGCGGTCGGCACAGCACGCTTCATGTGATGTCCATCTCGGCCGGAGTCAAATGGAGAAATACGTCTACTGCTGCTCTGCATTACCCGCATTTCGGCATGGCATAACGCAACATGGCCTGACTCCCTGGCTGGTAGAGGGGATTCCTGCTTACCGGGGTTTGGGGAATACGAGTCCCAATTGTGGCAACTGGCTCTCCTAATTACAATTCATGTTTGATGGCATGTTCAGGCAGGCACTTGAATTAAAGCTTGTTGATGCTATCATAACAGTAAGTACGGTACGCCTTCAGCCTATTTTTGCTTTAGACGAAAATCTATTCACCATAAGACAGGTTCTTCACTTGATAGAATTCGTGTGGTTTCGGGATTCAAACAGTTTAGCTGATTCTCTCGGATAGTATTTGGGCGACACCCCTATACGAAAACTAGCTCCTAGAAAACAGGAGAGAAAGTTTTTGCTTAACACCCTTACTTTTCCATAAAGGTTGTTGCCAGATTGTGTGAAACGTTGTAATTTCTCATCTTGAGGATTGTTCGGGTGTATACTTTTTCTGTTACTTCTGCTCTCGAGAGTATGTGAAATTTTTTCAGCAACGCAGGAATGAAAAGTGGAGTTTCTCTCAACGATGCTGACCCAAATGACAAAGAGCAAAATGTTTTAATTTGGTTTTGTGATAAGAAGTGAAGAAGAGTGGAAACCTCCCGACCTGCAAACTTCGAAACAAATGCTTTATGACACTGACAATTTGCTTTGGGCCTTGTTTTCACATCTTTGCTCCTTATGCTTCACATCGACGAACAAGAGTAGAAATAGCTATTCTTTAATAGCAGAAAAGGCTGTGCTTTCTCAGACAAACAACACACCAAAAAGCTCCCTGTAGCCAGAACACCAAAGAGCAGAAAGAGCAGTAGCAAAAGAGCATAGCACACGTATTTACCTCTGGATTAGCGGGAAAAGTACGTCTTTCTCCATTCACTCATTGTGTCATTGGTACATAATATGAGTGAAAGGTTACAATTGTGCGATATAGACAAGTCACAATTTATTTTGTTTTACTCGAAGATTAAGAATATCCCACTAGGAAAGCTAAACTGGTAATCTAATAATTCTGGTTGTTTTTTATATTCCGATTACTAAAATTTGTTTTTTAAATTAATAACCATGTGCATGAATAAAACCTACATCCTAAAAACCCACAAAACTAAAATATTTTTTATTCTTCAAGGCAGAAGAAAAAAACTGAAAACTTCCCGTAATTCCGGTTTTATGTATATCTCACAATGCTCAATTGTGCGAGAAGCATCAAACTAAGTTGCTAATGAAATATTATTTATGTGAATTGCTAGATATGTATATTTCAGCATAGTTCTTATTTTTAAAATATACATTTAATTATTCTGCCTGCTCTTTTTGTTGTTTATTTACCCTTACTAACATCACATGTGCACTATTCATATCTCGCAGGTATTTTGTGTGTGTCACAATAACAGCTACAGATATTATTGCACGTGCTTGACCCCGATTTACAGTCCTTGAATTTTGTACAAAAATAATTTCCAGCTTCATCAAAATTAGGTTAAACTTCTAGGCAGGTTCAAGTCAATGCAACTATTTTCATTATAATAGCCATGTTTGTATGACGTGGGGAGCCATTTGAAAAAATTACAGCGATCCTTCTAAGTTGTGCCCTGGTGATTGGCTATGCCTACATGGAGGCGTCATGTTAAACGGTATGGACAGATGATCTGTGAAAGAACATCTCCTTTAGATACCTGCAAAAATTATTTACGCCATCGATTGTTGCACTTTCTAAACTGACAAACGTACAGACTGGCATGTACATTGGAGCTTACTCACAGTTTATTCTTCTGAGGGGGCTTTGAAGAATTGAATGAAATAAGTTTCAGTGCTCCTTACCTCGCATGTTGCCTTCATACCTTTGAATACTCCACGCGAGCCTAGTTTAGTTGACAAAGCATGGTTGCGTAGTGGTAACCCACTGGACTTTTTGGAAGAAACAGAGTTTGATTCCCGCTCTGGCCATCCGGAGTTTGGTTTTCCACGATTTTCCTACATCGTTCTAAGCGATTGCTGGAGCAGTTATTTACTCCATGCCATGAACACCTCATTCCCCCATTTCTGCTTCTCTGGATTGCTAGTTCCGTTTTTAACGATCTCGCTTTCAACGATATGTTGGGCCTCTCCTTCCTAACCAGTTTATTTATCAAAGTTTAATTGCATGGACACCATTAGTGTGATGTCACACAATGCTGCTGTTTCCAAACATGCCTTTGTTTACCTTTTTGTTCAGATGGTAAATTGTTTTGCTGTAGGCTGTAATCATTACAGTAAACGACAAACGTGTACATTTTATCGTTTACCAAATGTTAAAATAAAGAAAACTTAGGTAAAGCCAATCTTGGCTAGTCTGCTGTGTAAACATTTTTATTTAAGTTTAAAAGTAGGGAGGCTCCTAACCTTTCCCGACAGCATTGTGCATAGTACTACATTTTATCTGTAGAAATCATTTACAGAAACAAATATGCCATTTGTCAGAATCAAGATATTTAAGCAGTTCTTAATGACATTAATTTTCACCTTTGGAAATGCGTAGTGTTAGAAACATACGTTTTTACCCCAAGTAATTCAACCCATGTTTGTTTACATTCATTTTCATGACACGTGCATCACCAATAAAATTCGCAGTTGACACGTAAAATGTATTTTCCCCGACTATTACAGGACCACTTATTGAAGTAGTTAGGAAAGTTAATTTATTAGTGCAAACTGTAATACAAATAAAGAAATGGGATAATTATAGAACCAGCTGATGAATTCAATGTTTGTAACTGTAATTTCCAAGATGTTAATAAGGCCAATCACTGCCTACTTGGGAGGGCTATAAAAGTTGGGGTCATTACACATGCGAGATGTCGCAGTTTTGTCATGTTTTCTTACCATAATTTGTTGCTATGATTTATGATTATTTAACGAAACACTGATTCCAGATACTTTATCTTGGTTTGCAATATTTGTTTACTCTATCCTAAATAATCAGGATTACTTTTCTTGTAAACACATTTCCCTTGAGTTCAAATTTCTTATGCTTTCTAATATATGTACCCCTATATGAATATTATATATTAAATGAAAAATTGTGTTGGACATGTGCCATTGCAGCTGAGCTCATGTTGCAGGAAACCAGAATTACACATTCGAACATACAGACACAGAACGTCAAACAAGAATATTTGCCAACAGGTAGACCTAAGTGAAGAACACAGAGAAAACTCCATAAAAGGAATTCAGTCAATAAGCGGCAAATTAACAAAACTGAAAACCAAATGATGGACACAACAAAAACAGACAAACGCAGTGGTCTTCTTACAATTAAACGATTCCTTCTGCACTATTCTCTGTGTTCATGTACCTGTTGATAACTATTCCTGATTAGTTTTGTGTGATGTGTGTTTGTATGTGTAATTATAGTTTTCTGCAACCTAAACTCTGCTGCAACAGTGCATATCCAAAACAATTTATTATTTGTTTCATGTGTCACTATTGCAGACCTGGCGAATAGTTGAAACTGTGGGTGATGATGGTGTCACTAATGTAAACATTGTCATTAGCTTGTCAAAAGATGTACCAATGTTTTAAAAATGAGTAGGTCTATTGCGAAAGTTTTCAAATACCACTTCTAAGAATACATGACTTCTCTATAATTTTCTTTAATTTAATTTTTTTTTTTTTTTTTTGAATGTATATCCCATCTCTTTATGTATATATGTATATAGGTACATTGCAACCTATTAATAATGTTTGACAACATCCAGTATGTACTGGTACCTAAGAAATAAATATGTAAGTTACACTGAAGAGCCAAAAAAACTGGTACACCTGCCTAATATCATGTAGGGCCTTCGTGAGCACGCAGAAGTGCCGCAATACGACATGGCATGGACTCGACTAATGTCTGAAGGTATGCAGGAGGCAATTCACACCATGAATCCTGCAGGGCAGTCCACAAATCCATAGGAGTGC
>NQII01013174.1:8024-21133 GCA_002778355.1 Clitarchus hookeri
TCATCATTCATAAGCACCACAGTTTGACAGAGGACGCCAGGGACCCATCGGCCATCGACCGCACGACCCTCACTAACTCATGCTCACAGAGTTATGGTGCCGGGCAATTTCACCAGTTTTCGTATTATCCTGGCAAGCTGGGTAAGGCAGGAACCTACATGTAATATGGCTTGCCCTACTTGTGGGGCTAAAAAAGTTTTAATATCGCACTAAGCCATCTTCCTGACATCTATGGCTTTCCCAACTAATGGGCATACTCAACAAGAATGGCGGAAGAACATGTGAGTACAATTGCAGCGAAACAGAACCGTGCATAGTGATGTCCAAGTGTATTTTGATTTCCCACGCTCATGTCTCACGACATTCCAATACACTTTGTCCCATTTAGCATGTCCCAGGAAGTTTCAGTGTACTTTGTTGTTCATTTTCATGTCAGTAAAATTTCAATCCATGTCTCGTGTTGTGTAACATACCAATAAACAGTGCCTACATGATATTATCATGTTTGAGAGTAACTTTGTCTTCACTGCAACATACATTTTTTGTATGTACATCATGCGACATCTAAGGGTAATTCGTTTATTTAGGGTAAATTTATGTGTAAAGCACTTAGCCAAAAATACACTTGTTCAAAAGCCTTCAGCAACAATTTATTCAAATCAATTTGGTACCTCAAAACAGCACAATTCACGTTTCGTCCATCAACGCCATTTTGGGACAGTGTTGGACAAAGAAGCATCCTCAAGCGCTACCATTGTGGACACGGGTTAAGCCAGACAAACAGGCCCTAAGTTCTCCCACATTCCAGCTCAGGTAGGTGACAAAATGAACCACCACCCGGGCGCGCGCGAGGGAGCAAGGTTACCACCACCACCCCAGGCCATAATGGTATCCTTCCGTCATGCAGGTGCCAAGGGATACAGGTCAACAACCATGGTGACCACAGCTGTTACCATGACAGGCTGCATGCCAAACCACATGGCCGAGCTGGGCCTCGGGAGATGTCATATGAACTGGTGCACCAGTAATAGCAAAAACAGAACATTATGCTTAAAGTGTGTACTGCCCTTGCTTGTGTCCAACCTGTTCCAGTAAACGACCAGTCAATATAACTGCCCATTGGCGCATTCCACGGGCCTAGCAACAGCTGCAGCACTTTGGGCAGTGCAATCTGCACCAACCACACCAACTGGCTTCGTGTGGCCACAGCCTCACTCAATGGTCGCAACCACACCAGCAACAGCAGCCGCACAGGTAACGGAAATGGGCAATACTCCAGCCCGCTTTTACTCGCTGACCACTTTGTCTGGGCTGCCCACCGAGGATCTGCAGGCGTTCTTGAGAGACAGCCCAGGACCTTTAACCAGATATGGAGTGTGTGAACAAGAATAGCCAAATTGTGTAGGAGCCCTACTGTGGGAGATGCAAGTGTATGGTGGCACACAGTAAACAATCATGGTATGCAGTGGAGCGAGATCTGTAATAGGTTCCAGTTGTTTGCCAATACTTATTCCTTCCCTGCAAGCTGAAAGCTTCGCTGTTCTTGAAACACAAAATCCTGGGGAAACTTTAACAGCTTTTGCAACCAGGAAAATAAATTTGATCAGACATTTTCACCCGGAAATAAGGGAAACAGAAGTGCTAGAAGTAATAACAGCCACAGTGCGATAGGAAAATAGATTAACTCTAGCTTCTTGAATTCACTGCATCATTGAAGATTTAATGCGATCAGTCGCATTGTTAGAACAGACAGCTAGGGAACAGGACACTCCATGACGTGAGCATTATGGGTTTTTTCTGTGCTGCATGCATGAGACAGAGCAGGGTAGCAGGGCTGTGCAACCATCAGCTGTTCACGGCATGGCTGGGTCATCAACCCCACTGGCCCCGCAAGGACCCTGACTACCACTGCACAGTCTTGCCTGCACCCGCGGGCCCAACCACGCCAGGTGAGGCCACACCGGTAAGGGGTGCCCTCTCTTTGTGTGCAGATATTGCAAGGGGTAGCTGTTCCAATAGCATAGCGACTGCCCGAAGTGCAATACCGAGGAGGACCCACCAACAAACAGTAAAGCCCCACCGATGGTAAACAGCTCGTCGGGGTAGAAGAGCCGGATGCTTGCTGCCCCCGGGATACAGCCAAAAACTTAACACCGACACCTCAACAGATCCTGCTACAACAAATCACTTTAAACAATGAGACATGTCATGTCTTGGTCGATTGTCAGCATCACAGAACTTTGTGCATGTCGGGTTCGTCGCTGTCACTAAACTTTAGCAGGCAACACAAGTACTACAACTCCTCATTACACTGCAGCACACAGGGGAAACCGTGGGGAGAGAACAATAACTGTCCGAATACACAATGAGACCACCACCATGGCCCTTGTGTCAGTTGACCTATGTGACGATGCCTTACTGGGTATTCCCTTGCTCGCTGAGCAAAATATAGTTGTTGAGTCAGTGGCACATTTAATCCATTTTCGCCAAAAACAGCGACGAACTGTGTACGACCTCGTATCAGAACCCGCAAGTTGCGCACCCGACGTCCAGCTGGACGAACTTGATCATACAGTACCACCAGAGTTTCATAACTCCGTGCAAAGATTACTGCATGAGCAGTGCGAGGTATTTGCAGCAACCAACCCATTACAGCGCACCACAGTAGTTGAACACGAAATCCCACTGGAACATGAGCGACCAATCTACACTGTTCTGCAAATCTACCAGCCACACCAATGCATGATATTTAAAGATCAAACCAAATAAATGATTGCTGAGGGCACGATTGAGCCTATCCACAGCCATTACAATAGTGCCATAACACTAACACCAAAAAAAGGATGTTATGTAACATTTTTATGTAGACATTGGGCTCATCAACGTAATAACCAAGAATGCACCTCCACCCTACATAAGTGTCAAAGATGCATTATATGCACTCGGCAAAGCAAAAATCATGACATCACTAGACCTCCGCAGTGGGTACTGGCAAGTGCCAATCAAACCAGAGGACCAGCACAAATGTATGCCAGCAACATTTCATGCTATGGTGGTCCTAGTACTCGACATGTATATAAGTGACTTTGCCCTCGCGTAAGTGGATGACGTAGTGGTGTGGTCAGAGACGTGGGAGGACCACTTCAAGCACCTGTCACTAGTTTCAGAATGACTAGCCATAAATAAACAGATATGCGCCAACTGGAAGTGGCACAAAGGAAAACCGTGTATTAAATTTTTCGGTCATCTGAAGGACGAAAATGGCAGCAGACCAACTCCCGAACAGCTGTCAATCATCAATGACTATGGAATGCTATAGACACATAAACAATTGCGATAATTCTTTAGTTTGATAAACTGGCTGCGAGAATATACGTGTGGCTTTGCTATAGTCACAGCACCACTGAATGACATNAATTCTTTAGTTTGATAAACTGGCTGCGAGAATATACGTGTGGCTTTGCTATAGTCACAGCACCACTGAATGACATGCTTTCAGCCAACCTGAAGTACCAGTGGTCTGCAGAGCACGACACATGTTTTGTGAAGCTGAACGCCAGGTTCCGGCAATGCACCACAATAGCCCGCCACGACCCGAGTAAACACCTGTGCTTCCAAACAGACACGAGNCGACCCGAGTAAACACCTGTGCTTCCAAACAGACACGAGTGAAAAATGACTGGCAGCAGTTCTATTCCAGCTTGGGGAGAATCAGGAGCGGCACATAATAGAGTTCAGTAGTGCGGAATTTGGGGCCACAGAACGCAGGTACGATGTAAATTAATGCGAGTGCCTTGCAGTAGTGTAGGCCATCAAGAGGTACCGAGCGTACCTCAAATACCAGTGCTTCACACTCCGAACAGACAATCGCCATTTAGTATGGCTTCACTCGATGAAGGAAGCATGTAGCAAATTGGCACAGTGTGCATTTATTCTCCTGTTGTATGACTTTGAAGTCCAACACGTGCCCATAGCCGAAAACCAGTTAGTTGACGAGCTGCCATGCATACCTAGCGAAATAGTAGTGGTGGACGAAGATCAGTGAGATGACATGCTGCCCCCTACAGCAGCCAAACGCCGAACACCTAGGGAGGGCGTAGTTAGCTGCAACAACATCGAGGAATTGGCAGGAGTCGAACTCAGGCTGGACGAACTCCAGGCCCATGTGTTAACCACAAAACGACAGTGCCCAGACACCCAGCACAGCGTAGCTTAAATAACACAAAGCAACAGGAAATGGTGACGAGTAGAAGAAGCACATGTGGAAACCATGCTACGCCAACCAGAAGCGCCATGGAATCTATATGTTCCCAGGGATGCACGTCAATAGGTGTTTCATCATGCGTATGCCAGCCAGTTTGCAGGTCATCCAGGAGCACAACAAACAGCAAGAAATTTGCAAGCTCATTTTTACTGGCCAGGGGCCACGCAGGATGTGCGCAGGTATGTACGTGAGTACATGATATGTAACCACTTCAAAAGCCATCGTGCAGATGTAGTAACACAACAACAGCCACGAGTGTCAAACTAACCATATGAAACGAACTCGTTAGACTTGATAGGCCCGTTCCCCCACACAACAGCCGGAAAATGCTTTATTTTAGTCGTAAGCGACTCGTTTTCCTGCTGGACAGAAGCCTACCCATTTTCCAGTGCATGTGCACGTACCATCGCACGTGTACTGGATGCCAAGTTCTACTCCTGTTGGTGTTACCCCAGAACACTACTCACGGACAATGGTACACAGTCCACAGCGCGACAGTGGCATCACCTGTGTGTTAAGTGGTGTGTGTTGAGCACCATACCATGGCCATTTACCACTCATGGGCCAATCCAACAGTGTGTCGAAACCAGGACCTCAAGAGCCAGTTGCGCCTGCAGGTTGGCAAGAATCACGCAACCTGGCCCGAACACCTTCCATCAACCATTTTCACCATCAGATGGGACGTGAATCTGGCTACGGGCCAATCATGTGCTGCAAACCTACAAGGCTGAGAACTACTGCTGCCTGGCGAGTTCGCCGGATGGCACATATAGTAAGGGCGAAGCGCTGGACAACACAGCCTGGCGGCAGCACCGAGAGGTTGACCTGCAGACCGCTCGCAGGAACCATACCGTCAACCATATGGCCATCGCGCAGATTAACACCCTGAAATCTGGTGTATGTCCACGAGCATAAGCTCTCCAGCAGTGTGAAAAATTATTGTGTGTTATTCGGGCCGAAGTGGAGTGGACCGCTTGCAGTAATAAAGGTGCTCGGAAACAGCACCTACCTTATAAAGGTAAGCAATAGGACGAGAGTCGCCATACACCATGACGACCTCCGTCTGGCCATAGAAGAGGCCAGTGTCGATATACCTGGCACTGCGAAACCCCTGTCTGCGACGCCTAACCAAGAGGTCGTTCCAAATCAATAACAGAACAAATCTGCCAGCCCGAGTGGCGAATAAGGCACATCAAGTCCCGAGACTCCGGCAATGTCCACAAGGGATGCAGTGGAAACTCAGGAGCCCAGTGGAGAGTCGTCCCCACCAAACAACTACCTCATAACAACTGCAACACCTGCAAGCCCAACCGTGTTGGTTTGTAGCATCACGCCTCGCATAGTGATGCCCACATCTGAAGACATCGCTGATGGCGGGCCACCGGGGACACCTGTGAGCGGGATCTCCCCACTGGTAAGCTCCCCGCCCAGCTTTGCTGCGATGCCACATCGTGAGATGCCTGGCACAGCAAAGGGGGGATTGAATCAGGCCTAGACAGCCTGACTGCAGGGCACTCTCCTCCTCCTCATCACACTGCAGACATGTTGGTTACCATGCACCTGCAGCAGTGGTGATGAGTCTGCAGAGGAGGAGAACTCCACCCCACCCACCACCTATTCTCTACATCTTGAATCAAAAGTTCTTCAAGACTTGTTTTAAAGTAAACCCTATTCTACGAGTTTAAAAAAATAATGTTCACAAATGCGAGATGCGCAGGAAATAAATAATTAAATAAATATGTTTTTTCATATACAGATGAGTATAAAGAAGGGTCTATAATATCAAAACCAAACAACCTACAACCTTGATTAACGAATCAAATGAACAGTAGAACCGTTAAGTTTGTTTACCATACATTCATAAATGTTCAATGTGACCACCACGAGCAGCCCGAACAACATCTATGCGAAAATCAAACTCGTTCTACACTCTTGTCAGCATATCCGGTTATACGGTTTGCCTCCAAGGCAAGTGAGGCTTGTCGCTAGCGCTCTCGTCACGAGCTGTCGCTCGTCGCTAGCGATATGAACTACGATTGGCTGGTTTGGTATGATATCACATAGCTTCGCGTCGCATCGTGCCGCGACATGCTATTGTGATGAGGGCTTTAGTCGTAAATTGTGTCCTTTTGTTTTAATAGCCTGTATAAATCTCGTAAGGTTTATTTGGGCTTAGATTTAATTCAAAAGTAACTTTCCGACAATTATTAAACAAGTTTGTAGATATGAAGACAGTCACACTTGCAATTCCTTTGTTACCTGTGCAAATATGGTAAAGGGAATATGAGTTACAAATGCCCATTTGTGCAAGTGCGCTTTTTAGCGACACAAATCATTACTGAAAATATCACCAGCTACCATAAGGAATATAGGCACATTCTACAATTACATGACTATAGATATGGATCATGGAAGCGGAGTACATAAAATACTCCGTGTTAAATCTACAATGAGGTGCATGCAGACTCGGATAACCTTTGGGTACATGTAAAAAAAATATATGTTCTGATTACGAACATCACATATCGCAAGATTCGGTTCGTTGAGAATCGATTTGGTTGGTGCGTAGGGCACTCCAAAGAAATTGAGTATGAACATCTTGTGTTTCGTTACTGTACTGCAAATGTCAGATTTTAATGATGTCATAGTGGTGGGAACATTTAACTCTTTAATGATTATACTCTGCTAATGTATACAACTGCATGGTGGTGTGTAAATTGTTTTGTGATGCTCAGTTTCTATTGCTTATTCAGCTATGTTAGTGCACCACAAACGGTCAGCTGTTGCGAAAATGTTCCATTATTTGTTTAGGACCTGTTTTAAAGCATCACAGAAAGCAGTTGAGACATTGTGGTGTAAATCCTCAAGACTGACACTTGGCACACTGTTCGTAGGGTGGGGATCTTAGTTCTACACTGCTCTGTATTTATGGTTCTATGGTTTTCTGATCGGTTAGCCACGGAATACTGAGAATTGTGTCTTCATTTAAGCCACACACAATACACACTAAGGTAGTGATTTCAAGATCATTTATTTTGATGTTTAATTCTCCCATGGTTTTCCCACTATTTGCTGCGGCATTTAAATGGGCAATTTCTTTACTTGGTTTCAAATACCTGACATTGACAAAACATGACCTCATAAAATTATGTGAAGTGGCCATATCAATAAGATTATAACACTTGACATGATTATGTACACTGGGGTGTTTATGAACATACAGTTTGGCTGGTTGTCGGTGTGGATCTGTTGTAGGATATTTGTGGAGACAAAAACTGACATTACTGTTGTAGGCTGGGGTGAAGTTGTGTCCAGGAGGCCTATCCCATCCTGCTGTTTATTGCCAGGGGCGGATTAGAGTTGTTGTGAGCTTCGTCATGCTTGATTATGCTTGGGCACTCACAATACCATTGGAATACTGTCCCGTGAGATTGCGGCATGGATACAGTGATTTCTTTGACTTTTCCTACATGACTTTCCCTCCACTTTTGTTCGCGGATTCGTTACGAGTAGAAGGTGATTTACTTGGATTGTCTGTGCCACTTTTACATAACAAGTCACTCTTTTCATTGCTGCCCTGGTCCACTTTGTGAGTAGTGATTTTACTGTCGCGAAATCAGTGGCCAAAATTTTTCCATTCCCATTGCAGGTGTTTGGCATCGCATGCACTGCAGTACATTATAATTATTGAGTGCATGATCTCCTAGAACATATTGTGTATGTGCGGAGCCAGTGTGCTTCGGTGCTCGAATAACACAGTTCTGGCCACAACTGCCAAACACTTCAATTTGTGACTTAGCTGTGTGATACAGTTTTACTAAGTTAAATTTCCTGGAAGCAAACAGCCACATGGCTGATTTTTGTCCAATAACTCTTGGCTGTGTGCTTGCAGAGATGAGAATGTATTAGAATATCGGCACTGAAATGCTGCCTGAACCACAAACCATTGTATTACATATTGGTTTTTAACAACCCCCACCCCTGATTACCATCACCCATTAACTGCCCACCGACCCAATTATGGTACTCTTCCTCGAATACACCATAATAATGTAACTGGCTGGTGCAATCGTCGAGGAAGGCCTGGGAGTCTCCTGTTGGTAATCCAGCAAACATAGAGGGCCACAGTGCACGGTGGTTAGAGTGCCTACTTCCCACAAAATTGAAGTGGGTTCAAGTCCTAGTGTTGTCGTCAGAAAAAATGTATTTTAAATGAAACTGTTGATAAAAAGATGTAATGTGGTTTAAGTGGTAGGGGACATGTAACACTGGCAGTGTTCGGTGTTCATACTAACAGAAATAGAAATAACACAAATATTCCCATCTTTAATGTAATGGGCACAAACTCACAGGGTGATTACGAGATATCTGTCCTCAGGATCGTGTGCCGAACGACTACATGGCTTTTTACCCTTACACATATGGCACCAATTCCTAGAAAGACACGGAAATAAACGGGGTATTTCATCTCCCTAGTGCACACTTTCATGTGACAGTTGAAAGTAAGGCAATTATATATTTCTCATTTAGTGTTCAATTTCGCTATATACACATTAACTAATAAAAAACTATGTACAATGTCTTAAATAACACAACACAACACTTTGATTACGTGCCTTATTAAAATTCAGGTGGCTTGCTGGTTATTCCACTCCTATTCTGTAATGCTATAAGGGCGCACTAAACTAACATTTGCCCGTGGGCCACAAACTATATTGGATGTTATCACATTGTTTCCTACTTTATCTTTATAATAATTAAAACATTTGCTCTACAGGCATTGCAGAAACTTCACTGTTTCACTTGGTGAGTGTATCAAGACCTGTTCAAATGAGAACAATGTCGGGTGCACATCAGAATGCACTGACAGTATTCTGGGTGTTGCACTGGTGTGGTTGCTGCTGGCATGGCAGCTCGGTGGCATGGTGACAGTGGCCATGTCAGACCACGCAGGAGTGGTCCACATCAAAAACCCTCCCCTCTGGTAGGCCACTGTCATGGCAGTTTGTGGCGACTCAGGATTGCATGGCACAACAGGTGGTTGGGTTGCGCATCGTCTGTGGGCGCAACCATATCGGTGAAAGGAGCTGGGCAGAGCCAAATAACCCTGCAACAGGGTACCATGCCAACTGGTTTGTGTATCGGCCGACGGTCTTAACACTGTTTCTTTTTTTTCATACGTTGGAAATTTTGGAAACACTAAACATTGTTCCAAAAATCGTAGTTTAATTCAATTCTATTTTCGATATGATGCGAAAATGCGAATTATAAAGTGAATTTTCAAGGGAGAATATCTCTCTTTGTAGTTGGGCTAGGTTATAATTTGCAACATATAAGTCTCCCCATTTTCCACAAGGACTCATCTCCCACAATATTTCGGGCGATTTTCCGAACAACCTGTGTATATTTCGTTTGTGTATTTTATGTGAGTGCTTGAATATTATTGCGAAAAAGTCACTTGTGTATATACCTTTCAGTAATTGTATTTTCAAAAACTGTTCATTAATATGTTCCGATTTTTTCCCTTCCTGTATGGAACAATATTGTATAAAAATAATAAATAAAAGAGGACAATAAAATTGAACCAAACACCATTGTTAAATTGTAGGGACCACAGTGGGCGTTTTTGTCCAAGGAAAACCTCTATCTAATGGGCTTCTGAGTTGCAGAAGAAAGTAGAGTGATGAGTGAGTGAAAAGGTTCGGGCGGCTATTAACAGCGAGGTCATGAGAGCCGATGAGGGTGATTGAGGTAAGTATGGAGCAGAGTCGGAATGAAAAAGTGTGGGAAACGGGAGATCCCCATGAAAACCCGCCGATCAGCAGCATCGTCCGACACGATTCTCACATGCGAAAATCCGGTAGCGACCCTGCCAGGAATTGAGCCCAGTTCGCCAATCTGAGAGGTGAGTAGTCTAACCACTTTACCACTGCGGCCCCAAAAAGTAGAGTGATGTGGAATTATAATTCTACTGGTGGGTATATGCGCCCACCATGGACAAGTGTAAATTATATATATTTGTATATACATTTATATATTGTATATATATATATAATGTATATTTTATGTGAGTAAATAAAAAAATCTGCTGTGAAAAAGTCACTTGATTATTACAGTTTAGTTATTGTTAATAAATTAAATTTTTAAGAACTAACATATACACTGAAGGGCCAAAAAAAAAAACTGGAATAGGCATCTGTAGGCAAATAACAGAGGTATGGAACCAATCAGAGTTATGCGATGCGGTCGGTAGCTAGATCGGTTACTGCTGCTACAATGGCATGTTATCAAGATTTAAGTGAGTTTGAATGTGGTGTTATAGTCGGTGCACGATAGATGGGACATATCATCTGCGAGATAGCGATAATATTTAGATGTTCGCGTACGACCATTTAAAGGGTGTACCATGAATACCGGAATCCGGTAAAACATCACATCTTCGACATCGCTATGGCCTGAAAAATATCGTGAAAGAACGGGACAAACGACGACTGACGAGAATAATTAAATGTGGCATACGTGCAACCCTTTCTCAAATTGGCGCAGATTTGATTTGTGGACTGCCCTGCAGGATTCATGGTGTGAATTCTCCTGCATACCTTCAGATATTAGTCGAGTCCATGCCACGTCGTCTTGAAGTACTTCTGCACGGGGGTGGGGGTCTACACGATGTTAAGCAGGTGTACCAGTTTTTTGGGTGTTAAGTGTATATGTTCCTATTTTTATTGTTCTTGTAAAAAATTTAACTTGCACCATTGTTACATCCATAGGGACCACAGTGTGTTTTCTGTGCAAAGAAAGTCACTTTCTAGTGGGTACCTGGGCTGCAGAAGCAGGTATAGTTGTATGGAGTAAAAATTCCACTGGCAAGAGTGGGTAACCAATCGGGAATATGAAAATAATCATAGAATTACCATGAGGGTAATAAGTTAGGGGTTTTAGGCCATTGTAGGCTGTACCTAATTTATTTCGTAGTACTTTGATGTAGTTTCTATATCTGTGACACACTTCCCCTATCCATTAGCACAGGTAAAATTGCATCACAATACGAGACATTGGGCATTGCAGCACAAGCCATCCCGGCATTCCCTCCAATGCATGGTTGGCCAGACAACCATGGTAATCGGGGACCCACACTTCCGTGTCAATTGTTATTCGGCCCCAAGAGTTACCTTTTGAGGCGAATTAACAAAGATAGACGATTGAGTCACAGAGTCGATGACGACTAGAGCAGGTGCATTCCGTCCTCTTCGGTAATTTCTGTAGTGCTTGTAGTTGACTGGTCGACAAAGTACAGCGCCGACGAGGTGGGGTAGGCGACATTGCCGCTTGGAGCAGTGGGGAGAGGCAGAGTCCCGCCCCACTGCGGGGTTACATCTCCGCTGCTGCTGCACGAGTGTGAAGGCTGATGTGTCGGTCCTCTGCGAAAGGGGGAGAAGGGTGCCTAGCAGTCAGGCTGTTTAGGCCTGACACACTACCCTGTTGCTGTGTCAGGTTCTACACATCTTTTATTCAGTTCCTCAGTCGCTGCGAATGAAGTTGTGCTGGTTGCTGATGATGGCCCTACTGGGGTATCACTAGCCTCTGCTGTCCCCCGTATGGACATCGAGATGCTGGGCACTGCGGGAAGAAATATGCGCCGATGGGTGCTCCCATCATTGTCAAGGTTTGCAGTTCCCGATTCGTTTCTTGGTGCTTTTGGTTTAGCAGCTTGTTCCTCGGCTGATTACGCCCTCTTAACTGGGCATTTTAGTGCTTGCAGTCTCGATGCCAACCTCTTAGACAGCTAGGCATATGTAATTATGGTGTACTGACATTTTCCATCAGTTACTTATTTTTATTAAGTAGGTCATATAGTCGAGCACTTTAATGATGCCTTATGGTCCAATCCAGTTTGGCGAATCCTGATGANTGGGCACTGCGGGAAGAAATATGCGCCGATGGGTGCTCCCATCATTGTCAAGGTTTGCAGTTCCCGATTCGTTTCTTGGTGCTTTTGGTTTAGCAGCTTGTTCCTCGGCTGATTACGCCCTCTTAACTGGGCATTTTAGTGCTTGCAGTCTCGATGCCAACCTCTTAGACAGCTAGGCATATGTAATTATGGTGTACTGACATTTTCCATCAGTTACTTATTTTTATTAAGTAGGTCATATAGTCGAGCACTTTAATGATGCCTTATGGTCCAATCCAGTTTGGCGAATCCTGATGAGTAATTCTTGGCTCTGTTGTACAGGCGATATTCTGGTACATATAAAAGCTGTGCTCTCTTTATGCGGCGAGATGGATATATGGTTGCTGGGACCCACTTCGAGATGTAGCACACTTGGTTTTCCTTAGAAGACTGGAGTGTTATTTTACTCTGATGCCATTGGGTTGTGCTATCCTCCAATTCACCCATGCTCTCTGCCCACAGACACGCGAACTTCCCTTGCAGAGACAGCTCATTGCCCTACAGTATGGCAGCTGGCGACTTGCCTGTGGCTAGGTTAACACAATGTTAAATGGAAAGCAATGCCACTGGCATATATGCGGCCTGTGCCACGTGGTTTTTTTATCTACCCATAGGGGCACCAGCATCTTCAAGTTCTGGTTTAGATGCTTGGTTTGGTTGGGCCATGGTCAGCATACAGCCATCATGTGATGTACTACTCCCCACTTTGTGCACAGTTCATGCCACTGCCTGCTATGAACTGTGTGCTGTTGTCCGTCAACAATACCCATGTGCACCCCCAGCAGGAATAGAAAACTGTTTTCAAGACATGAGCTATGTTGCATGCTCGTGGACTGGAGACAGGATGTGCTTCAGTCCATCTCAAAAACAAGTTGTCCACCACAACGATGAATT
>NQII01013176.1:662-20330 GCA_002778355.1 Clitarchus hookeri
TTTTTTACTATCATGATGTAGGCTATAGTTTATGATGCTCGCGCAATATACATAGGTTGTTAAATGCTTATAACTATTTGTTTAACAATTATTTTTTATATCCTTTTGCATTAGAGAGTAGCAGTGATGTCTTTCTTTTTCGACTAATGGTTTCAATGTATTTTATTTTATGACAAGCAAAGGAAAATCGTCTTTAGAGGTCGCTTTGCGGGGCGATGTCCATGTTATGAATTTGGTGCCTTTATCTTAAACGGTCCGGAAATAATGGCCAAANAGGTCGCTTTGCGGGGCGATGTCCATGTTATGAATTTGGTGCCTTTATCTTAAACGGTCCGGAAATAATGGCCAACATTTCTTATAAGTGTGCTTAGGGTGTCAATGACACTGCGACCTTTTTCCTGTCAGGGGTAATTCCAATGTTACGAATTGGGTGACTGTATCTTAAACGATTCGGAAATTACGGCCAACTCTGCTTATAAGTACTATGAGGTCGTATACGATCTTACGATCATTTTCTTTGTTGGGGGCGATGTCTATGTTATGAATTTGGTGCCTAGATTTTAATGGTTCGGAAATTATGGCCAACTATGCTTACAAGTATGCATAGGGCCTAAATGACCCTGCTATCATTTTCGTTGATGAAGGGGATGTGTATAATACGAATTTAGTGACTGTGCCTTATACGATTCGGAAATAACAGCTAACTATGCTAAAAAGTACGCATAAGGTATAAATAACAGATAGGTCTTTTTCATTGTTCAGAGCGATGCCTATAATATGATTTAAGCGATTTTAACTTAAATGGATCAGAAAATACAGTTAAATATGTTTATAAGTATGCATAAAGTATCCATGATCCATCTATCATTTTTATTGTCGGGAGTGATGCTTTTGTTTTTTGTTACGAATTTAGTGACTGTATCTTAAACTTAAAAGGTTCGAAAATTATGGTTTACTATGCTTACAAGTTCGCGTAGGACATATATGACCCTGCGATCATTTTCCTTGATGGGAGTGATGCCTGTGTTACGAATTTGGCGACTATCTTAAATGGCTCGGAAATTATTGTCAACTGTGCATTTAAGTACATTTAGGGCATAAATTACCTTACGATTATTTTACTTGTCGGAGGTGATGCCTATGTTATGAATTTGGTGACTGTATTTTAAAGGTTCAGAAATTACTATTAACTATGCTTATAAGTTTGCATAGGGCATAAATGATTCTGCGATCGTTTTCCTTGTCGGAGGTGATGTCTATGTTATGAATATGGTGACTGTACTTTAAACGGTTCAGAAATTATAACTAACTGTGCTTATAAGTACACAAACAGGGCTTCGCATAGTCAATCAGTGACAAGACACTTTAGAGAGCCTCGCATAGTCAATCAGTGACGAGACACTTTCGAAAGCCTCGCATATCCAATCGGGGCCGAGATCCTTTTGTGTGCCTCGCGTAGCCAATCATTGACGAGACCCTTTCGACCACGGTGGCCCATTTTTGGCAAGGTCTTCCAATGGCCCGACCCTTTCCAGANCCACGGTGGCCCATTTTTGGCAAGGTCTTCCAATGGCCCGACCCTTTCCAGAGCCCGCGTAGCCATTCAGAGACGAGATCCTTTGGTGAGCCTCGCATAGCCAATCAGGGACGAGATCTTTTCGACCGCATTCGGGGCGTCTTGGCAGGGACTGGCAGGGGCGAGATACTTCCGAGAGCCTCGCATAGCCTATCAGAGACGAAAGCCTTTCGAACGCAGTCGGGGCGTCTTGGCAGGGGCGAGACCCTTTCGAGAGCCTCGCGTGGCCAATCAGAGACGAGATCCTTTCGTGAGCCTCGCATAGCCAATGAGTGACGAGACACTTTCGACCGCAGTCAGGGCGTCTTGGCAGGGACTCGCAGGGGCGAGACCATTTCGAGAGCTTGTAGGAGGGANACACTTTCGACCGCAGTCAGGGCGTCTTGGCAGGGACTCGCAGGGGCGAGACCATTTCGAGAGCTTGTAGGAGGGAATAATAAAGCATGAAGTAGGGACAGGGAATTCTGGAAGACTCGGAGAAAACCCCCTAGCTTGGAATGCAATAGCATGAAGTAGGGAACAAGATGGAAGGAATACAAGAAAACCGAGGGNGGAGAAAACCCCCTAGCTTGGAATGCAATAGCATGAAGTAGGGAACAAGATGGAAGGAATACAAGAAAACCGAGGCATGTAAGAGAAAGGAATGAGCAAATGCATTCGGTATGTAAGAGCCTGAATAAGGTATTTTAGTTTGGGAAGACTCTGAGAAAACTTTCCCCTCGCTTGGAACACAAGAGCAAGAAGTAGGGACTGAAATATATTAGGAAGGAATGAGATAATAATCTAATTCAGAAGCACGTGGAGAAAACCCCTCGCTTTGAATGCAAGAGAATGCAGTAGGGAACAAGATGGCAGTCGGTACTGGTTGGCAAAATGGCCGCCATAGATACTGGCTAACAAAATAGCCACAGTCTGGAAGGAATGACAGAGCAGGAGGTTTGGCTCATGATGTCATCCAAGATGGCTAAATGATAAAGCAGTAAAAAGTTTATCTAAGTGTAATGACATGCTGCTCATGGTAAGAGAAGCAATCACGTTTGGTTTAAGGTATGCACAAAACTGCCGAAAGACCACACTGTGTGCAGTAGAAGCTTGCCTGCCATTGTACATGTCTCAGTTTTGAACAAATAACACCATTTTCTGTACACTTGTCCTGTCATTGTATTTTGAGAGTGTCTGAAGAATGTGGCTTCTTGGTAGTGGAACATCACAAGGAGTATTATTAGGCGTCGGTACATAAAGCTGTATATGGTAAATTTGAGTGAAATTATTTTTTATTAGTTAGAGGGCGGTTTGTCTGTGAAAGTTGCATGACCTACACAACTACACAAATCATCTTTGCAGAAATAAATGAATGCTAAATGGGCATTTGTTTCTTTAACTTCCAAAATACACGTAAACATTTTATGATGCATCTTATGTGTTTTCCAAACAGTTTCCAGAGAGAGGCCATCTTGACTAATATGATTGTGAACATCGATTGCTGGCGCCCACATATAATACTATTTCACTGTTTTTTTTCCGGCCAATCTCTTTAAAATAAATGTTACTATTTCCGTAAACTCGTTTTTTCTTGATGGGTTCTCCTGAGAGCGTTGAAATGCATGTACCCATGAAAGTATGCACCTTTCTCTCTCTCCAGAAAATGCAAGACAAAGGACCATTTTCATATATGGCTGCAGCAGCTGCAAATGAACCCTACCTACTGGACATCTGCTGGGAGCTTCTTTAATAGGATAATTTTCTGTAGTTGTTTTGACCATGTCTATAAANCCCTACCTACTGGACATCTGCTGGGAGCTTCTTTAATAGGATAATTTTCTGTAGTTGTTTTGACCATGTCTATAAAAAAATCCTCTTTTTGTTAGTGGAACTGCAGTGTTTACGGAACCAAACCAAGAATCATCCACTACAATCCTTTCCATTCCATATCATGTTTCTGTCAGTCTAAGAGCAGTTGCAGTACCCACCCGAAACACTTTTTGCCACTTCTTATCTTTCATTCTTTATTTACTTTCACTAGTTTATATCCCAATCGTTATTCTAGAAGAGCTTTCAGCTAATGTTTTCACTTTACATTCCTTTGGGTTTCATTTTTATTTTCACTACAGCAGACATGCCGTCCTTATCATAGTTTCCTTTTCCATACCAACCAAAAATAGATTCATTAACTGTAATTTTATAACAAAGGCAAAAAAAAGACTCTGCCTTGTAGCAGTTGTCATTATATTAGGGGTCTTATCTGGTACAATTTATGATTACATGCAGTCTCATTTGGCATTGCAAATGCCATAGTCATTATGATTTCTTCGAATCTTTGCAATCCTATTCCGAATATACTTTTAAAAGATGGCCAGGGAAATATTCCCTCAACTAGTGACCAATAATCTCTATGTTTGAGAAATACATTGACACTCATTGCATACAACAAACCCATTACCTTATAAAACTCAAGTTTTGTGANTCTCTATGTTTGAGAAATACATTGACACTCATTGCATACAACAAACCCATTACCTTATAAAACTCAAGTTTTGTGACTACTTATCGTCTGTCTCTACTATGTGCATTGGTGTACGCTAATATACATATGTTCTCTCTTTTCTGCAGGAAAAAAAAAAGCAACCACATATCCAGTTTTGACATTAACCTTGGATCTCGCACATTGCCAGCTAGGTTTGCACTTGCNCTCTATGTTTGAGAAATACATTGACACTCATTGCATACAACAAACCCATTACCTTATAAAACTCAAGTTTTGTGATTACTTATCGCCTGTCTCTATTATGTGCATTGGTGTACGCTAATATACATATGTTCTCTCTTTTCTGCAGGAAAAAAAAAGCAACCACATATCCAGTTTTGACATTAACATTGGATCTCGCACATTGCCAGCTAGGTTTGCAGTTGCTATCCTTGTATCTATCTACTGTTTCCTCCACTCAAAATATCCAGGAAGTTCGATGAGCTTGTATCACATCTCNTTGCTATCCTTGTATCTATCTACTGTTTCCTCCACTCAAAATATCCAGGAAGTTCGATGAGCTTGTATCACATCTCTACTAGTATTTGTAATTGAAGTGTTCTCACTGCTGCAATCGAAGTCCCTTTCTTCACTCTCGGATTCTGACGAAAAAGTCTCTGATGATGAGGTTGACGCCTCCGGCGTCCCTATATTTTATTCGTCAGAACACACGCTCTGGCGAAGCTCGCAGGTGGACAACGACAATAAAGATTAAGGGTTAGCAGACGTTCCGGAAGAGTGACGCCAGGAGGGCGCGACCGCGCCTGGCAGCTACAAAGGTGTGCTACCAAAGGTTTCTGCACGTGCAACTGTTCCTGCACGTGTAGACGACATCCGGAGACAACGGAAGGCACCAGGGCGCGGACACAGCTGCATTTTGCAGCTGCCCAAGGGACACCGAGATCCCACCACCAGCTGCATCTGTCCCGGGCTTGTACAGCAATAAACCATGAGAGCTTTTAGCGGGCGTGCTAGAATATAGCGGCACGATATCCGGAGGCAGGAGAACCACATGTGCGCCGAACCAAGAGGGCACCCAAGAGTTCCCGCACGTGCAGAACGGAACAATAAACTTCCAGGCCAGAATCAAGGGGCGACGCCAGGCCAGCTGCGGACCACAGGAGCAGCGGCCACGTGTTTTACGACTCAGGGGGGNGGAGACAACAGTGTCGACGTATTCCTACGCCCTATCACTGAGGGCTAGCATAAAGTGCTGGCGCATCACGCCGAGGAACAGATTCAATACCTACTTCCAAACTTCAGCTTTGGCAGGTATCAAGGTTGTGTAGGAGTAGTCTGAGCCATGTAATAATGAAGATGATGCTTTACCTGTAGAGTCGCTCTTTTGGTTGAATGTCTCTAATGTATGATGCAGAGTAGTTTTTCTTTTCTTGTGTGATTGTGTTCTGTTCGATGCTGGCCTAAATCTTCCACTGAAAGACAAATATTTCATAGCGTACTCTTATTTTAGTTTTAAAAAACTGGACAAAGAAGAGTGGGATCATGTAAAAGTCTATCACAAAAATATTTGTACCTAACTGTTTGCAGTAATAACTTAAACAACATTATATATTAAAATTTTTTTAAAAAACATTAAATCAGTATATATAGTTGTAATTTTTTCAAGTGAATAATTACTAAATTTTGCAGTATAACAAGTAAACAGCACAATTTATTTTTGTTAACTAAATAAATTAATTTTTTTTATAAACTCCATATAAACATAGCGACCAGTTGTTACGCTGAACTCAAACTGTTTGATTGAAAATACAAAAATTCATATTTTTTAACAATAAAAAAATATTGAATATTATTTTACACTTAAAAAAATATGTGGAAATGCCACTGTTTTAGTGCTGTGCAATAAAAAATGTATTGATTTAGACATTACAGTGTTTTCATTTGGACCTGTTATTTCATGTGTTTGACTACAGACAGATAGCACTTTTCCCTCTTGTTTATACAATCTGTTCTGAACAATATCAAAGGAAGTGTGCCTGTTGTCAGAGATTATAGCGTTTCAACAAATAAAACAAATTATTTACAACTATTTTGTAAATTTGTTTAACAGTTATAGTTTTTTGCATAACATTCGATTTCTATGTAAATGCAGTGATTATTTATTATGCCAATCATAAAAAATAGACACAGTTAAATATTACTCCAAAATGCATTTTTCAAAAAGAATTCACTTACTTTGAGAATAAGTATGTGGCAAAATGTTTCCAGGCTGCACAGATGTTACTGCGCTATCTTGGCGAAGGTCGTCAGCCCGCACCTTCGTTGTGGTGTGATTAACGTCCCACTTCACTGAAGCCACGCACCCAGATGTGGCTTTCACATTACCGTAACATTTAGCGACATGCCACTAGTCACCGAAATTAGCCTTACTCCATCCAATTTCACGTCCGTGTGCATCAAAATATGTCGCGTCAGTGTAGACTCTGTCGCATTCCACTCAACTACGCGCCATTTATGAACGAACAGGCGTACCAACACCATTCTTAAATGTACTGAAAGGGAATTCACTGTGCTTCACAATAATAAAAACCTTAGTGCTACTAGCATTACAGAAAGTATTCATTATGCCGTATTAAAACATCATACCGGTTGGCTGCTTTGTCCTACCAGTAGGACGCTGTACAATCTATAATTAATTATGTAGGAAAACAATGTTTCACATCTCAAAAGTGTGTAATTTTCTACTTATTTAGTGCCTAGAATGGTATGCGAGTCTTTTATCAATAAATCTCCATTTCTGCAGGGTTTCCAGCATGCCATCCTAATCCGATGTTAGTTTACTGTGAATTGGATTTTAAATAACCTTAATAGTTTACCGCTATAAATTTTTTTAAATTTACCTTAATTCTTTTATTTTAATAATTTTTCAATACGCCAGACGAATTTCAACTTTGTAAGCTTTGCAAGACCTAAATATAGCAATTCCTGACAACACATTCTTTCCTTTTGGTAAATTTCTTAATATTCATTAATTGTCCTCTGTAGAGTTTCCTTATTTTTGGAAATAAAAACTCGCTCTATATAAGATAAAAATTTTATATTTATGATGTGACGTGTGAGACAACAGTACTGATACTTATTGCATTTTGTGTTAAGTTAAGCTATCTGTAATGAAAAAAAAATATTTTGTTCCTTAATGCATTCGCAAAATTCTTTTTCCCCAGAGTAATCAGTTTGTGATGAAAAAGCCAGATTTGCAGTACTATGCGAGGGGACAGTTTTCGTTGAGCCAACCAGTACCTTGGACGTACTTTTCTTCACCTTTTTGTATACTACGGTACGTTTATGGATTTTATTATCTGGAGAGGTTAAGCAGAATAATGTAATGCATTGTCTCATTGTATAGGGAGGACCCCACTGTTACGGTAAATAAAATGAGTTTATTTTGTCATTCCAATTTCACTATTTCGTCAAAAAGTAATTTTTAATTCGTTGAATAAATTTTGTAGCAAAAAATTTGTAGCATTATTATTACAATATAAATATTTTGTTTGTAATGATGCCAACCAAGCTAAATGGAATTTGTTATTCATTAATTTTAATCAGTACATATTAAATGTGGAAAACATTCCAAAATATTCAACAATAGGGATGAAAGGAGAACCTTACAAGAACACACTTGTCATGCAACACACATTGTCACGTCACAGTAATTTTTGTTTGATCAATCTTGTAATTTGTAGAGACAATTAAAACTGCCCCAAGAACACTCAATAGCCTTTGAGTTTTACAAGATTTTTACATCACCTACACTCTGGTACAGATTTTGTTTACTCTTCGATGACATTATTTTAATTAAATCCCGTTAAGTTTAATATTACTCCAACACAAATCCACCATAACCTAACAAAAAAATACTAGTCAACATTTTATTATTGAAAAAATTAAAATACTCCTTACATGGTAAAAATGTTCCTACAGAGTATTGACAGAAACCTATTTGTTTTCGTTTCTTGGCAATACGAAAATTACACTAATTTGCTTTGAATACAGTTTTTTTATGTCCTCCACTATCACTAAATCACAGTGCATATGGCACAGTAGTATTAAAGCACGTGTCTTTTCTCGCCCTTTCAATGTCTACATTGCAGTATTTGCACTTTGATCGGTTTATAAAAAAAAACCTTAATTTACAAACTCCCAGGCACGAAATAAAACAGTAACTATTTATGGCACCCTTAACGGTTTTACGACCAAGGCAGCCAACTACAAAAGCAACCCTCGCTCAATAGTTACAAATGCTGTATTTAATAGTTGTCANACGACCAAGGCAGCCCACTACAAAAGCAACCCTCGCTCAATAGTTACAAATGCTGTATTTAATAGTTGTCAAAAACCTAACCACAAAGTACAGAAGATGAGTAAAGTCAGCAGTGTTTACAAATACCACGCGAATGTTTAGTGCGTAATTATTAAACTCGACAAAAAATATTCAAGTGTTAAATTGTGTGAGTACTCTTTACTTTCGTCATATCACCAACCTTTTTAGTTAGATATATTCGTTTATAAATAAAAAACAGTAGAGGCTTAATTGTGTTCGTAAACGAGCGTCATACTGATTCGGTTCAATATATGTATGCATATCGAATGGTATGTGCAACGATAATCTTTCCATTTTGCGACCAATATATATTTATTACGCGTTCTTGTGTGGTAAAATTTTGTTTATGTTTTTATAGTGAACGTGATCACCACACAGTGTTATAATCCGCACGTATGTGAAGTAAATGGGAGATAAAGCTCTACAACAAATGTAAAATGGTAAAATCTATTTTTAAAGAGTTTTTGTATTAAAAGAAGCTCACATTGTGGTTTTAAATACGCTTACACATATCATTTTGTTGATGTTTCACGAAAACGGGAATTATTACAGAATTTCACAAATAAAAATAATTTCTCAGTATTTAACGTTATTTTGCTTCTTGCGTAAATTTCTAGGTCCTATGCATAGGCTATGCAGTATATCGCTTCGAGCAGGTATCAAAGGGTATACGCATTGGCTGAGAAGATTTTCCGAAATTCAGCCTTCATGTGGGGAAAAAATGGGTAAAATGTATTCACTCCGATTCCTCAATATATGTGACACTTCTGAGATATTAATGTGCTTTTTGCTTCTAAATAGTATATATACAAAACAACTTTCAGGATTTTATAAAATTCAACCATTCAAGTTTTAAAACAGGTAAAATATATTTTCAAAGTATCTTCAATAGCTCCCAAACTCAATAAGACGTATGCATAATTTTTTCACAAATACTATGTAAACAAATACTCTTAAATACCCATTTCAGGATTTTTTAAATTAATCCCTGAAAGGTGGGATCTGTTTTATGAAACCTTCAATTACTCTTTTCCCACTTATATATAACATTCGTATTCAGCCTACTTTCCAAAGGAACGGAAGGCTTATGAGATAGATTTTCTTTTTGTGTTTCTGTGTGTGCACGTGGTTGTGTGTATGTGTGTCTGTGTTTCTGTGTGTGTGTGTGTCACTGCATATGTGACCACCCTTCAATTATTGAACGCGTTAGCTGTATTTCACCAAACTCTGTACATGTATAGTACTAAGTAAGTACACCCGAATATCATAGTTTTCAACCACGCCGGGTACTTACTTTCAAAATGGTGGCCATTAAATAATTTACGGCTATATGTAATATCTTAGAAACCAATCAACAGATTTTAATCAAATTTTTTATGCTGACAGTGCAAAATGTAAGCATCAAATTCAGAGGTAGATATTGCTGTTGGTCCGCTATTTTGGAAGATGGCATCACATAAAACCAGAAATTACTCATAACATGAGCCTACTTTCCTCAACATGAGTGCAAATAACTTGTAGTAAAGTTCTTGAAAGCTTACATGGTAGGTAGCCATTGACGTCTCATTGACAACAATATCATTAGAGATGAAAACTGAAACGTTTTAAATAGTACAAAGACAATTAAAATACAAGAGTGACTTACCCGGGATTCGAATTCAGAAAAACTCGCAAAATTAAGCTGCCTTGCAATCAACTGCATCGTGGAGGTAGGATTCAGTGCATCAACTTCGAATGTAACCAGTATAATGTTTTGAATGATAGGTTTCACTGACCTGAAATATTTACTCTGCCATCATTATGAAAATAAGCGTCTGAGCCATCAAAACACGTAAGTTTACATGGCCTACCATAACACTAATTTTGT
The DNA here is from genome assembly GCA_002778355.1 of Clitarchus hookeri. Taxonomy (NCBI): domain Eukaryota; kingdom Metazoa; phylum Arthropoda; class Insecta; order Phasmatodea; family Phasmatidae; genus Clitarchus; species Clitarchus hookeri. The sequence continues at coordinate 10,972 of NQII01013176.1, forward strand.
AAAAAATGTGATGGAAATCGGTTGATTGGTCTCCGAGATAAAACATAACGACCTTATATTCTTAAATGGAGCTATATTACAAAATTGGTTAAAAAGAGGCTCTGTAGACGATGTTTGTAATAGATAATGTCAGTAAAACAGTTTGATAAAAAATATGAAAATATTTATATGGCCGCCAATTTTAAAATCATTGCCTGACCACATCTAACTCATGTAACTATACTTGGCTTTCTGGATGTGCGGAAAATTTTGTGAAAATTAGTCGAATTATTCTGCAAATATGACCAAATGTTCAGTTTACTCACCTGACACTACTTAGAAAAAACATACGGCAAAGGAGGATCTCTATATTCATATCGATTGATTGGCTCGAGATGTGGCATAATAACCCAATTGATCATGTTACAATTTTCATAAATCGAGAGCAAAANTCATATCGATTGATTGGCTCGAGATGTGGCATAATAACCCAATTGATCATGTTACAATTTTCATAAATCGAGAGCAAAAAGTTAAAACGTTAGTACATTCGATTACTGTCCTAGAGAAAATATACAAAGATAAATTTAAATCTGTTACATAGTTTCGTAAATATAGCACACTAAACTGAAATGTTTGTATATGCGCCAGTCAGAAAATAAGAGACGTATATACCTTGAAAATATAAATTAGTATAGACTACCATAGTACAACTTCTTCGCCAAATTTGTAAGATATCGGTTTATTGTTTTCCGAGATACGACATAAAAAACATTTTATTTCATGTGGGGTTATCTTACAAAAAAGGGGGGGAGAAATGAGACTGCATAGACAATTTTGATAGACACAACATATCTTGTCAGCATACTAAGTTAAGTTGAAATTCGTTTTGCAGTTTCGTAGATAAATATATTCGGAGCTAAAATTTTTATTTGGCCGCCATTTTGAAAATATGTATTTCAGACCCACTCAAAATTCATCACGTTACATAGTCTGCCTTAGTGCTTATAGTTTGCCGAATTTGGAAGAAATTGGTTGTTTTTTTTGAGATCACATAATTTTTAATTTGTCAAATGATACTATTATTAAATAGCGTATAAAAGAGACACTGTGTCCACACATTTGATTGTTCTAATATGTACAACCATCATACAAAGTTTCGTTGGAATTAATAACATGGCTTCGACGATGTAATATACAAAACTAAAATAACTATATGTCCGCCATTTTTAAAATAAGTGTCCTGCATACCTAAAGCATATCAGTTAACATTAACTACCGAAGTTCTACTTAATTGCCATATTTGGTAGGAATCGGAATTATTGTTTCCCAAGATATGACATAACATTTTTTTATTTATTCGTGTGAAACTATCTTACAAATTGGATGATAAAAGAGGCTCCGTGTAGACACATGTGATGTTTGTTATATACTCAGCTCAATAGGAGTAAAACATTGTTATATTTACGAGGTATAATTCGCAGTACGTATGGTGTTATGATGATTCGCAGAATCTAACCTAAATAAAGCGCGCGTTCGCAGCATTGCATGGTGGTGCGGGCCTTGTCAGACGTAAATAGTAAGGTTTTTGGCGATGCTGCAGCCCACGCACCTACAAGCTTCAGCGAGCAGCGCACGCTGTTCACATGCGTGCGGTGTAATGTACTGAAAGATGCTGGAGCTGGCGTGTTTGAACATCTGTAAAAGCTGATTACCATCTGAAGCAATAACATGTACGTTTCCTACCCTTGCATGTAGTAAACAGTGCTTTGATAACACACCATATGTTTTTTAAGATTCCTAATAGTCAATATTATTTAATTTCTCTGAACAATCACCCACCTCTTAATCACAAAAATATTGTGCTTTCAATCAATGTTGATATATCATTTTTACTCCTATTGAACCAAGTAATAATTTTCTTCCATATCGTCGCGAATGACAAGGCTGGCAAAGTTCAAAAAGTAAATATAACAATTTGGTTAACAATAATTTCGTTTTAATGAAATATTTTTTGTGTAGATTTATTTTCAAAATAATAATGCGAGGTAATAAACAAATATAAATCCACTTTCTCAGGGAAGTTCCACATCTGTGTCAGAATAGAATTAAACCGTAAACAGTGGTTTTTCTATTTGGTTCAAACACATAGATTCTCCATCTTGTTTATGAAGTACAAATGTTAGGTATTAAAAATGTTAACAGGAGTATGTGTGTACGTATTCACTATGTTTAACTGTACTCATAATACATGGAAATAAAATAAATTACTCTGAAATGTTAAATTTTTAAATCAAGTTGAGCTAAACTCGTATTATAATAATCACTTATTGTAGTAACCCAGTCATTGCAAATTAATTTGACAAGTAAATATTGATGCACACATACCAAATCTTTTTTAACAATGAAACCAAAATCTAAAATTTTTTATGACGAATTTTTTATTAAAATAGCACCATTAAAATCTTGGCTCTAACCTTGGAGCAGGCCACCTATAGTTGCCCATGTGAAAAGTTGCCCCACTTAAAACCTCTCCCTCCCACCTTCAGAGCCTGTTCCTGGGCATTATTTATAGTCATAACAAACCAGACCTACAGGGGGAATGGCAGCCTCTTGATTCAAAAGGGTACTAGGGTGGAATGAGGTATATGCACGTAATGAAAACTTCCTTCCCCCTCCCAACCCCCTTGCAAATCCAGTGAAGACTGTGGCCTATGTAACACATATTTGCCGATCCTTCATTTGGAGTGATGCTATTGCGGTGATTTGGTGGTAACTTTAATGGAACTCCAACCCTAAGGAGAAGCTTATTTTGCTATAGGCCAGAAGGGTAGATTATATTGATGAACTTTACAGGGAAATGGACTGCACCATCAGTTTTTTAACTGTAATTACAGAATTTTTGTATTCCATTTGTGCCCCGTCGAACATCTGAAGTAAAATGTTATAATGATCTGCAAATTTTTTTTTTGTTAACTTTGCTCAATCCTCGTAATATCATAATCCTTGCAAATTAGTTTAGCTATGTATTTGTTGATACAATTCAAAACTACAGAATAAATATTATATAAACTTATTTGTCTTATCGGCATTTGTCACTGGAATATATTCAAAATACATTAAATATTTTTGTAGTGAATACAAGCTCAGGTATGTTGAAAATAAAAAACGTTGAAACAAATAGTCTCGCTATTGTTGTAATAAGTTGCTTTTACCGTTCTCTAGGTGATTCTCAAGATTATAGTCCTGACATTTCTATTTGCGAGAAACCAATTAAATGTCGCAACACGAATAGGTTTATTATGCAGCTGAAATGGGCACTATATCCCAAATAACACTTGATTCAAAATTACTTATGAATATATTAACCATGGTATAAAATGTGATAAAATCATGTTTATATAAACTCATAAGAAATAATACATAGTGTGATTTGTATCGCTAGCCACGTAGTCCACGAAAATAAGATATTTAATTATTAATCCTACTCAATTCTGAAAACATTTTCTGCTACTGTAAAGAAAATGCATACTTTTTTCTCAGTATGACACAGGTGTTATTTCTGTTCATACTTTTTTTGTTTGATAAGTTTTTGCAAAACGTGTTGGTTTGAAGGTACCATATTATAGAAAATACATTAGAACCTTTACATGTTATTAGGGATTAGAATTTAGAAAATTCCTCAAGCCGTTTTTTAGGTATGAAATCAACCAACCTGTTAAAGCATATAGCAAATGTGTAGCTTATCAGGTAGCGGAACTATTGAGTATTTCCCGAAAACATATCCCATTTTGCCCTTTAAGAAGATGAATTTAAACAATCTTGAAATAAATATATGTATTATAGAGATTGCTTTTTGGAGCAAAAACGCAGTTATCTTAATGCATTGATATACTGTTATGGGTTCCTCAAAAACATATTATTCTCCTGTTTGCCTTCTTAGCAATTGAATTGAAATATTATTCTGAAATTAATTTTTATGCATTTGTGTAGACTACCTTTTAAAGCCAATAGAACATTATCTCATCCGGTTAATGAACAATTGAGGAGTTCCCGAAAACACATTTTACCTCTTTTTAGTATCTAAGGGGTTGCATTTCAAAAAATCCTTTCTTAGTGGGTGCTGTAACCTAAGGGGAAGTTATCCATAAATTTTTATCTTCTTTGACTGGCAGTTTGCACTGTCCTTTGATGAGCAAGTCAGTCAGTCGTGGCATTTAATTTTAAACATACAGATAGCCCCACTAAAAATAATACTGAAATAACATAAGGGAAACTAAAAGTACGATATTTTGTGTATTTCTTTCATTGAGACATTCCGATTACTGGAATTGTATAGCTAAAACTTTGCAATAACTCCACCAACTTTAAATATGGATTTCTCGCGATATTGATATTGTATTGCTATATTAATATTGCGATAAGTGATGTAGTCCTTGATATTGTTCGACCATATCGCAATTGCAATGTTTCTAAAGAACTGTATCAATGTGTGATATCATCATATTACACAGTGATGTTGAGCACATATTTCAGTTCAGAATTCATAGTGTATTTGTCGTCCTGTGTTTAGATCATACATGTGTTGAAATTAATGTTGAGATTACTTTTTAATGATTAGCTGGTATATTCTGAACTGGCAGTGATTCGTTATCTGTGAAAACTAAGCAGAAATGCAGTTTTGCAAAAAGGGAAATGGTAATTACTTTTGCTGCGCACACTTAATCAACTTAATGCTTTTGTTGCCTGGTACAAGAAAAGTAGTAGTGTAACAGCAGTTGGTGTGAATAAAAAATATAAATAATCTAAATATTGTAATTTTACAATATATTTTGGAAGCACTGGGTCAATTTTACAAAATATTGTATGCTCTACGATGGAATTTAACTTTCAGTTCTGTGCTACACATATATTAATTATTGTGACAAAATTGTGAATATTGCCTCACCATGACTACACCAAAATTAGTTACATATTGTAGAAAGGAAGTTAATAGCATTTGAAATGAAAATGTTATGTAATATTTTTAGTTTCATTTATTCTTAATTTATGTTTTGTATGATATCATGCTCTCAGGTTAAAAAAGTACCCTATGCATAAAACTAAAAACTGATTTCATGATTTTTTGAAAAACAACCCCTAGAGGGCGAAAGGGGTACAATGATTTTTAGGATTCCTCAATAGCTCAGTATCCCCTTACGATATTATTATATTATTTGTTATGAAAAGCAACTTACGTACCTAAAGATTAATTTTAGGATATTTTTCCAAATTCAAATCTCTATGAAGGTGAAAAGTTAGAATGTTTTTTTTTTTCGATAATATATTACCTACATTACACAGTCTCCTTGCCTCTAAAATTCAAACCATAATGTACTGTGAAAACTTTTCAAACGAAGAGACAATGAATATAAATGAAACTTGTCTCTTGCTGGAAAAAAAAAAGTGGTTAGAACTGAGCAGGGTCAATATTTAAGCAGTCCGTGAAAAATTCCTTGCTATGTTTTTTCTTTATGAGGTTATATATGTGTGTTTAGATCACACTTGATACCGCGATTAGTAATTTAATTCGTCATTGTCGGTGAAGAGTAAATTATTGGGATATTGTGCACATACCAGCTACGCAGCAACCATGTTTTTGTGTAGCAACATTCAATTCGTTTCTTGCAGACCGAATTGTCAGAACTATAAACTTACGAATCACCTAGAGAATTTTCAATATCTCATGTGATAACAATGGCAAGGCCTTTTGTTTATACAGAACGAGTATAAAATAATACCCCAACTTTGAAGGTCTATAATATAAAAACCAAACAACCTACAACCTTGTTTGACCAATCAAATGAACGGTGGAACCGTGCAGTTTGTTTACCACATCTTCATAAATGTTCAATGTGACCACCACAAGCTGCCCGAATGACATCTACGCGATAATATAACTCGTTCCACACTCTTGTCAGCATGTCCAGTGTTACGGTTTGAATGGCGTCCGTAATTCTCGTTTTGAGGTCGTCAATGTTAGCCAGCAATGGTGGACGAAACACTTGATCCTTTATGGACCCCCATAGAAAAAAATGCACGGGGTAAGATCCGGGCTTCTTGGGGGCCAGTGCTGAAGAGCCTGGTCACTAGCTGCTCCTAGATTAATACAGCGTTGCGGCAACGTCTCGTTCAGGTATCCGCGAAAAGCAAGGTGCCAATGGGGAGGTGCACCATTCTGCTGGAAAATGAAGTCCCCCCCGCCTCTTCTAACAGAGAAAACAACCACTCTGTAAGCATGACCAAATAAGGGATTCCAGTAAGAGTGGGCTCGTGAAATAAGAAAGGGCCAAAAATAGTGTTATTGGATACAGCGCAAAACACGTTCACTTTGGGGGAAGCGCGCTCGTGTTCGGTGGTTTCATGTGGATACCAGACATGCTGACAAGAGCGTGGAATGAGTTTGAATATCGCGTAGATGTCGTTTGGGCCGCTTATGGTGTTTACATTGAACATTTATGAATGTATGGTAAACAAACTTCTCGGTTCCATGGTTCATTTGATTAGTCAATCAAGGTTGTAGGTAGTTTGGTTTTGATAATATAGATCTTAAATTTTTGGGGTAATCTTTTATACTCACACTGTATTTGGTTTTCGAACCAACCTGATCTTTTATTTATCACAATAATATTTAATTTTAGGGGAGACTGGGTACGGTTGTAAAGGGGTACGGTTGTAACAACTCGAATATTCGCAAAACTATCCACGGTGTGGTGAATAGTACTAGGGGAAAGACACGTGGCTTGCCAGTACGGACCTGATCGGCAGTGTTTCGTCGCCTTCCACGCGCTTGGTTCGCTTGTTGAGGGACCTATTGTGTTCTGTTATCAAAAAGTAAGCATTTCTAATGGATTTATTTCTTGAGTTGCTTCGTTAATATTATCATTTACGTTTTGAGATTTTTCCTACGTAATTGGTGGACCTTAGAGGTAAGTAAACAGTAATTCGTTTTTTGTAGGTTATTTTCTCTTGCCTATGAGACCGTTTCACTGGAACATTGGGTTGGGGGTACGGTTGTAACATTTTTTGTCGGTACGGTTGTAACATTAGTATAATTTTTGTTTTACATTGTAGATACCCAGGAAACGTGTCAAGAATACATCGAGAGTTGCAAGCGACATATCATGTTACAAAGATGCATACGACGAAGTTAAAAGTGGCAGTTATTTCAGACGAGTAGCAGAGATCTACAGAGTTATTCACTTCTCTCTGCTACGGCACATACGAAAGAGCGATGCCACGAACGAAGTTGCCGAGGCAGAAAATATTAGTATGGGATATGTAGCTCATAACAGAGTCTGTTTAGAATATCAAGAACATTTACTCGCCAAATACCTCATCCGTTGTGCAGATATATACTTCGGTCTTTCTACTAAATAGGTAAGAAAGTTAGCATTTGAACTCGCCGTTAAATACAACTAAATGATACCTCAATTTAGAAGTTGTTTTGTTTGATTAGATACTATTTTACTAGCTTCAGACTGTTTTTAAATACGTCGTTAACTTGAAAATATTAAATTATATAAAGTGATTTAAGAAGAATGTTTAAAATATTAATAAAATGGTGCCATATTAACGTTAAGTAATGTAAAAGTACTCATATGTTATTTATTAGTAATCAAATTGATTGAAATGCGTGCATTGTGTATTATTAGTGTATTTTAAACTGACCCCCAATCACTGTTACAACCGTCCTTGGAATGGGGTCAGTTGTAACAGNGTGTATTATTAGTGTATTTTAAACTGACCCCCAATCACTGTTACAACCGTCCTTGGAATGGGGTCAGTTGTAACAATGGCATACGTTTTGTGAAACGTCTCCTGTCATGCAACTACTGCATCTAGGCCTATCAGTTTAATATAACATTTGAAGACAAATGAGTACTCTTCTATGTGAAGCGACTTATTTGTTGTTTACAGCCATAATGGCAATGCTACGAGCGATCAAAGCAAAATTGTTACAACCGTACGCAGTCTCCCCTAGTTTTGAAGTATTTGAAAATAAGTTTCAAAATATTGCCATAGAATGAATGACATGTTACAGGAATTGGGCATCTTTAACAATATAATAACGGAATAAATCATTTGCATAGTTTCCTTAAGGCTGCCGCCTACATGACGCTTCAACTGCGTTACACAGTGTTAGAAATTCACGTTTTTCTGCGAAACTATTAACGTGCGTCCAATTTGCTATTCTACTAAAAGAACACGCACATTAGACGAGGACTGTTAAGTGCTTTCAAGAAGTCGTGAACATTAGAAACATCAACTTTGAGAAGTCCAAAATGATTAAAAACTGCTTTTGAAGGCACTGTATCTCAAAATATATGTGTCAGATACATACAAGGCTACTCAAGGGCCCTGCATTGAACCTTACTACAGACTTTCCAACAATAAAATAATAGAGGCACCGCTTAAAGTCCCATAGGTACACGCAGTGCGACTAGAATATTGCATGCCAGTTTAGAGCCTTGCGCTTAGTGGCGATGGCATTACTTTTTGCACAAGGCAGTATCACCCTTATTGCTCCTGCGCCTCTCGGCCTGAAATGCAGAAAATAGCTCCAGGTATAAGGAGGAGCCTTAAGATGTTTGAAGGGGTAGAAATGGAGTATAAATCTGTGTGCACAGTTGAAAAAATGGATAATGAGTTTCGTTACCCTCAGGAGTTCACCAATAGCATAAAATTGNAGTTTCGTTACCCTCAGGAGTTCACCAATAGCATAAAATTGCTAGTGTGTATTAATAATTGTTTATTAGATTGCAGTGTTAAGTTGCTGACAAATTGCACAAACTTTAGTTCTTTTAATTAAGGTAGAGTTGTGTTCTATCGCATGCATTATGCACAATTATTTCCACATTTTACTTTATTGGAATTTCAGGTGTTTTAAATGCTTTGGTTTTAAAAATTTATGAACTCTAAATTGTTTGTGGTTAATTGAGCTTTTCTGAAAGCCCTGCTTAGTTCTGTTTTCAGTATGTTTCATGTCTGTCCTCTAAGTTACATTTCATCTTACATTGCAGTGTAACTTTCATCTGATGTTACATTACTTACTAAGAGGNTGTCTGTCCTCTAAGTTACATTTCATCTTACATTGCAGTGTAACTTTCATCTGATGTTACATTACTTACTAAGAGGAAACTGTAGTTACTTAATAAATATGTAAAAATTAGCTAATGATAACCACTATTTTTACAATATAAATATGTTCCCATTAATAATAATGAACACATGAGTGGAGATGATAGAAAATACAAATTATGTGACCAGTTTACAGCATTTCGTTTACACTGAAGAGCCAAAAACACTTGTACACCTGCCTAATATCGTGTAGCCTCCCC
>NQII01013177.1:0-21416 GCA_002778355.1 Clitarchus hookeri
ACTCCAGGTCTCCGCACATTGTGAACGTTGCTCTATGCTGGCGGGTCTTCTCGGAGTGCTCCCTCCTGTTTCTCCAAAGTCTTGCATTCCACCGCTGCTCAGTCTCCATCTCACTTCACCCCTGTGGACACTAAGAAGATATATGACAGGTGCATTCCGAGATCCATTAACTCGACAGCTCCCTGATTGTCTCAGCTTGTAAACCTATCATAGCTGTCTTTTTGGCGTTTTGCAGAGTTTTTAATATTACATCTTATTTTTCCATCAAGTAACTGCAGGGAACAAAACTAGAAATTTATTTAATGTTTTTGCATCTCTTTACCTTCCTTAAAAGTGTAAATACGCACTCTATAGTCGCTACATAAACCAAAAGCAATACTAAATTTCCAGAATTAAATTTTTTATCAAGTTGGAGGATATTCTTTTGCCAAATTATCAGTATCTTATAAGGTGGAAAATTACAGATTAATTTATTTTCTTTATGTGCTGGCTATTACGTTCAGTCGTTAATGCTGAAATATATTTCTCTTTTTGATGGCGTACGTGACACTTATTTGCGACATATTGTTGAAAATGTGCATAACACTCAGTCCAGTGGGCACATGCCTACCCTACCAGGGCGTACTTTCCGTTTCAGGAACTGGAGTACTAAGAGCTAAGGACGAAGAAGACACGCGGAACTCGTTCCTCGTCGCCTCTACGTGCAATAAATTGAAATTGCGTGCAGTCTTCCTGCAGGCAGTATGTCTCTTTGATAATTACAGTGAAGTACATATAATGTTAACGTATAATTATAAATGTGCACTGAACTTTTTTAATACTTTTAATATCCTGTACCCACCACACCGTAGTTTCCGTAGTTAAAATTATTGTGCAAAAGCCAAATTTATAAATTTTCATTTTCGCAAAATACACAGTAAAAATGGAAAAATAAACCGTAAACTGCCTTTCGTACGTAAACTGAAACTTGAATGATGTTCCCAAATGGGTAGCACCGCGACACATTGAGCAGAGTTTCGATAAAACTATTTTTCTGAATGTCTACTCATTTGCAATAGGGGCGGAGCTAGAATGAGTGAGTGAAGAGATTTGGGCGTCTCGCGGACATCGAGGTCTTGAGAGCCGATAAGGGCGAAGCTAGGTGAGTATGGAGTGGTGTCGGAATTCAAGAGCACAGGAAACGGGAGATCCTCGAGAAAACGCGCCGACTAGCGGCATCGTCCGGCACGGTTCCCAAATGCGAAAATGCAGAGGCGAACACGCCGACAATAGAACCACAGATCAAGAAGTGTTTGATTTGTTGAGAGGGGCATTTTCCCGTTACCAAGGTGCATATCTGGCTACACCTTCGATATGTAGCATTGAAGGGAGGCTCTGTCTCATTACATTATAAGAATACAATAATAAAATATTTAAATAAAATCAGTATTTTTTACAATTATGACATTCAATTTTATTTTGAGAACATTCGCATGACAGTTACATGTCAATGTGAGGGTAGTGGGAGGGGGAGGTCACATTTAACATGTGTGCCCCCAAACCCCTTTCGGGGATCTACCTCTTCTCCAAGTCTTTCAAAACCACCACGTTCGAGCCCGCCCCTGATTAGCGGCGCGGAGACACAAAATCTAGAAAGAGAGAAGCGTAATTGCTGTAAATATGTTTCAGCAGATTTCCGCGGGTTGCGGCCTCTGAACGGGCCTGACCTCAGCACGCCCAGCCAATCAGAGGAGAGGCCTTGAAGCACCCAGAGGAGGTATAAAAAGACTCACCTCTAGGAACGGAGCATCTACTCGGCTCTCCTGAGGAACTCGTACTGATCTCTCCTGCAGACATGGCCATCTCCTACGCCGCAGTTGTGCTGGCTCTAGCCGTCACCGTCTTCGCCTCTTGCCCGGAGAAACATTTCCTCGAGTCCTTCGACAAGTCGCAGGTAAACTCTCTTCAGATCCGTTGCCAACAGACAACTACAGCCGGTTTTAGTAAATTCGTGTATGTCTTTTCGCCAGCCTGAAAATTTAACATTGCACTTACCAAGTGATTAGCTGGCATGCTTGAATCAGTTGGCTCTCGAATCATGTTTACGAACATTTGTTATAACTCCCCTTAATTTTTGCTCTAANTGGCATGCTTGAATCAGTTGGCTCTCGAATCATGTTTACGAACATTTGTTATAACTCCCCTTAATTTTTGCTCTAACTATTCCGTTCGAAACGAAAAGAAAACACAATCCGTACTGGCAAGTTTAAATAAGTTATTATATTCCAATTAAGGCATTGATTTAGGAAACTGCTTTTGNAAACACAATCCGTACTGGCAAGTTTAAATAAGTTATTATATTCCAATTAAGGCATTGATTTAGGAAACTGCTTTTTCTGACTTACAGCTGGAATATTGCAAAGCATGCTAATATTAACGTCAAAATATATTATGTAACGTTCAATAATTTTCGCTCAAAATTCTAGTCAAAACTGGTTTAAATAAGAAGACTCAGAAATAAACAAAACTAAATTAAGTTGCCCTTTTTGAGCATCTCATTCAATTTTTCGAAAAAAATTAGCACAGAAACAATGATTATAGCTGCACTTGCAAAAATTCACATATGTGTATACGGATAAACAGGTGGAGTATAAAAGTATACCCCAAATTTAAAGCTTTATTATATCAAAACCAAACAACCTACAACCTTGATTGTCAAATTAAATGAACCGGGGAACCGTGAAATGTGTTTAACATACATTCATAAAGTTCAATGTGACCACCATGAGCGACCCGAACGACACATATACGTGATAATCAACCTCGTTCCACGCTTTAGTCAGCATGTCCGGTGTTACGGCTTGGATGGCGTTTTTTGGAGGAGAGAAACATGTATTATATGTGCAAACGCTATCACGTTGCATTTTCATTCATACAGTTGCCTCCACCTGTTTCACAGAAAATGTTTGCTATATTCAACTCGAACATATAACATCCTGCAGCAGTAGAATGAGTACGTTCATACTTACCAGCAAATTAGATAATATGTATAACTTAACCAGTCGTTAGAGAGGCGATGTCAATTTCACTCGCGTAGCACGAGTACCTCAGCATTTACGATTATTATTTGGTGCGTAATAAATTATATCTACTCTACTAACAGTATATAAAAAGCTTTGTTATTATATGCCAGATTAACTCCTTACAATGAAGTCACCAATTTTCATTTCCAAATGGATTTTTATAAAAATAGGTAATAGGGTTTCCGTTATTACTTTAGCATGGCAATGTACAGAAGTTGCGAGTGAATTAAGGGTAATTGGCAAAGTCGTAATTGATTGATTTTCATCTTGTAAATGACGCACATTAAAAAAAACATTAGGAAAATAACAAACGTCGATGTGTGAGAAGAACGTGTAGGCAACACCGCATCCCATTTGAATGAATATTTTCGAAGCATATAAACGACAATTTCGTACAGAGTTTGAACCCAAGTTTCTGCATTGCTAACATCATTTTTTAAGTCAATTTACAATCGTATGACCATGTACATTTGAAACGTCTGACCGAAATAGTTACTACTTTTCAATAAATATATTTATTTTAAAAAGTAGGTTCTATCTAAATAAAACATTTCGAGAATTTTTACTTATTTTTTATTAACTTTCGAATAGATGGCCTTATTTGATTNGTTCTATCTAAATAAAACATTTCGAGAATTTTTACTTATTTTTTATTAACTTTCGAATAGATGGCCTTATTTGATATGCATTGAAGTTCTATATATGTAAACTATTCATAATAAGTTATTTGTGTAGTGTTTAACTTTATATTCATTATTTAACCTAACCATAATATATTTTTAGACTTCCGCCCTTAAGATTTTCAACTCAATTAAGAATTCACTAACATCTACTTGCATGTAGTATACAAAACACCGTCAGTAGTCCGCTTTAGTATAAATATATGGATTTTATACTTAGGACAATTAAATTTTACTGTGCTAAATTTTCTGTTTATCTGAATCATCAAAATGTGGATTTTTGGCTGTTTTAATTAAACAAATTCAGTTTACAGGGTAGTTTTTGACAGTTTTTACGTTGTCAAACAAAAAGTGTGAAACATGACTTTTCGCGTAAACTTACGTCGTAGGAGGTGTTGAGTGTCAGCGGCATTTAAAAGGTTGTGTGAGCACCACTGACGTGCGTTTCTCCCTCTTGCAGTTGATTGGAGTATATGACGCCGTACACTGGCCCAAGTACTACGACGGCGTATTCAAGTGCGGCAGAGAAATCCTCAGCGTCGACGGTAACCACTTGGATTTCGCAATCGATCAGTACGACATCGCGTAAGTATTCGCTGCAGAAACAACTAGGTTTAGTCTATTCGCGATATCTCAGCACTCTTTGAATAGAACTTTTCAAAAATAACGTGTTTTGGTTGCTTCCTAACTATGTCATATATCACGAGTGTTTTATATTTCTGTTAATATAANTTTCAAAAATAACGTGTTTTGGTTGCTTCCTAACTATGTCATATATCACGAGTGTTTTATATTTCTGTTAACATAAAAGCATCTTATTTTTTGTTAAATTGAAGTTATACTTACATCTTGTCTATGTATTATGATATTTCATCTATAATAGTTATGAATAAAAACAAAGAGAAAATATGTGTGTCGGTAATACCTAGTAAGGAATAGTTCTCATGGAAAATATCATAGAACTGAGTGCCCACGAATGCGGTGCGCTGTTCCTTTGGTGTAATTTTCTAGACTTGGTTAAGCTTTGTTTGCACGAGATGGAGAGATATATCTTGAAAGTATAACTTTAGTACACTCTAAATTCAAATCATTGNTTAAGCTTTGTTTGCACGAGATGGAGAGATATATCTTGAAAGTATAACTTTAGTACACTCTAAATTCAAATCATTTGAGTGTCACTGATTCGCAGTCAAATCAAAATAATTTAATCAGTGTAAATGGCTCCACTTAGAATAAGTTTGAAACCACTGATTGCTAGAGAGGAAAAAATTAACTGAATAAATCATGAAATACGTCATCCAATCAGTTACTGAAAAACGCTGATACTATTCTAATTGTCAAAAAAATTACAAAAAAACAGCCAAAAAGCAAACCACTATAAAAAACTGAATGAAATGGTTAAAGAATCAGTGGAAATGGCACGGAATTAATAAATGAAGGAAAACGGGAGTTTTTTCAACTATTCGTCAGTTAAAATTAACAGAAGTGAGTGATGAATAAGTCAGATGCTGTTTAGTGATTCAAGCAGTGAGATTCTCAATTACTCATATTTGGAGTGCAGGGCTTCGAGTTTCTAAGACATAAATATTGCAACAACGTTTCTTCAAGCTTATACACATAGAAAATCACATAAACTGTGATAACGTCTACATTGCCTGTACTACCTCAAAAAATATTCTTGACTGATAAACGGGTGTTTTACAAATATAATTAGTAAATTAACACTCCCCATGCAGATCCATAAATCGCAGAACATTTTAAACCTTGATAACCAGAGTAGAATGGTATATCGATGGCTCAGAATATTAAACCTCGTATCTCATATTTTTGGCGAAAATTATTTTTTGGTACTATTTGTTGTAAACTTTGTATCTAACATTTTACAGTGCTCTAAATGTAAAAAGTGCATAACTTTTAATTATCTGGAGCAGTACAATATTAAATATTCGAGGTTTTTCAACCAACAGTATAACATACCATTTTTACAAATATGTGAGATAAGACGTTTTCATTCTAAGTTTTCGAAATATGCTTGCCTATGAAAGAAAGGCCAGCATTACGCAGCTGAACCAACAAATTTAGACAACAGTATTTCTCTAGCTACTAGAGATATACAAAAAGAGAATAGTTTTGAATTTCGTAAATGTTCATAGTAGAGTGTTTAGCATGACTGTGGTTAATGTTAACTCGATATTTAAATTAAAAGTTATAACTGTTTCTCTCGCATTTTACTACTAAGAAATTAATAGTATTAACTCTAAACATCACCAACAAACATTATTTAATGCAAAGATAAGTTTTCCGAACAAATATCCAAATATTCAAAACAATATACACTGTGATAAATTTCTGTTCATAATACAAGCAATACCCTGAAAACTAATTGTCAAATATTTTCTTGTAACTCCGCAGATGAAATCTTGTATATCTACAACACAATATTTTATAAAAAATGCTGAATCATTTATATATAAGCCATCAAAGGTAACTTCCAACTTTTCTGAAACCCTGCTAAAATTCATCTTATAAGATATTCCTCCGCCTCACACATACAAAGCTTATCCCATTGTAGAAATTTGAAAACAATAGCACAACGCACCGCATTAGTGCGCACTCTGTGTGATAACATTTGAATAATAAGTATTATTTGTTACTACGTATTACCAACACACCTAATATCTGTGTTTTCAACCATGTTAACTAGAAGAAATATTAAAATGTATTGATACAATATAAGTAAAATTTTAAGGTAACCAAAAATAAGGAACTTATATGTTAACACAAATTTAAAAACACTTGTGGCACATGGCATATTTAAGAAATAACCAAACACAACATACATGGGGGTGTTTTTTCAAAAGTTCGATAAAAAAGGGGGGAAGTTGCCACGAATAGACTATATGTAGTTTAATATTTATAATAAACTTTAATTCTAGTTTCTTGATAAAATTAGACATTACTTATACGCATCCCACTCTTAGGTTTTGTTAAATGTACTCTTATTTATTTAGTGTTGCAAAAAAAATATCTTCTCCAACTGGTTTCCAAAGAATTACTTGAAAGAATACAAAAAAAAATATAGAGTCTAGTTCATAATAGAGTGTTTATTAATTGCAATGTTGTTCTCTCATTGCAGAAACTCCAAATACACTAACTTTACCGGGAGGCTCTGGCAGGTCGGCACCACTAGCAAGTTCTACGGCCTAAGGCACGGCATTGATGACCGTGAGTGAACGCACTTGGAATTGTATTGCACGCTTCTGTGAAGTTTCTATAGACTGTACACAGCCAACTCAACACTTTTAAAACCCATGTCCACCATCTATTTTTCCCCCCATCTTGATTTCTTTCGTTTTCTTCTGTTTACTCGTTCATCACCCAATTAAAAACGCGGATTAAAAAAGTGGATATGTTGATATCGCACAAATTCGTCCTCTTACGTTTGTAAAACAAGAAAAAAATAAAACGGTGGCCGTACACTTACATATTACACTTTAAATACAACTTTACCATACAACACGACTACTTTTATTGGTTCGTCAACAACTTAACTATGTCGCTGCACGTAAGTGTGTTCTGTAGCATGTATGTACTTACTGGCAGTAATATTTTTTTAATGTCTATTTCAAGAGTGTTTACTTTAGCGTGAACATGCTCTAACGACAATAATGTAAGCCACGACAGTGTTACGTCAGAAATCACTTCAAATTTTTTCTCTTGAATTTCAAGTGGCTAACTGAATTTTTTAAGTAATGCCTTTCATAGAGTTTATTTGTAAATTCATAAAAATATTGGTTTCCCATATTTTCGATATTTTGCCTTATTAAACCTAATGCGAGTGGATTATTCAAACTGATTTAGAAAAGTAATAAGTACGATAATACACAACTGATCTCAGCCGTACTATCGTTAAAATGTTAATATAAATAAATCACTATTTGTTAAGAGGGTGTATTTCTAGAAACACGAATTTTGCAGGAGGGACGAAAAACTATTTCCTAGCAATTAAACAAAACCTTAATTATTTGTCAGCCACAAAAATTATTTGCAACGTGAGGTGTTGTATTCAAAGTGCTTTAAGATATTTATTAAATATAATGATATCCAGTATGGTCATGTGTTTTACTCTGGACTTCCCCCTCTTAACAAGCGGGTTCAGAGTAAGAAAAAAAATGTGTAATTTGGATACTAAACAATTCATATTGAATTAAAGTTAGCGTAAAAATGTCTTGTAAATTCACAATTCTTTCTGTGAACTTGCGAACATCAATTTATGAAATCGTCATGTATTTGTGTGTTATTTTTTTCTTCAATGTATAGGAGAATCTTCTTCAAGTCTTTCACTTTTTCTTCCTATAGTGATGATTTTGCTTCACAATAAGTCTCTGAACTTGTTAGTTGAATGGTGGTGTAAGAATTATGGCTAAGGATGAATGTGTGTTCAGAAATTACATTATTGGATGGTCTTGTTACAACAGTCTCTGGCTGCTGTTGGTCGAAGATGGAATGATGTAAGCCGTTTATTGCCAACAATACTGTCTTATCACGCTTCTTAATAGTCCCGTTTTCAACTAATTTAGGGTTTTTCATAAAATACGCATACCACTTGTTTTTGAGATATAAAATTACTAGACTTGTTAGACGCACTTCCGCAATAGCGAACTTAGGAGTGATACTACCACAGAGTATTAATTCAGTAATTTGTCGTAATGTAAAACTTTTATTTTTTGCGGAGACGTCTTTTGATAATGAAAAATCTCCTTAACTATCTGAGAAGCTATTAACTCTTTCTTTTTCTGGACCTCATGGTAGATATAAATCACTGCTCGTTGGTTTTGATGTGCGGGTAAAGAACATATCAACAGAGGGGTGGCTTGAATAAAAAAGTTCCTGGAACGAAATTTTGGCTTTGGCATCGTAAGTTTTTCACATAATCCTTACAGATGTGATATCACGCCGAACAATAAACGGTATTGAAATACTATTTATCACATTCTGTTATGTTCATGCAGGGCAGCCAACTACGAACGCGAAAAGACAGTGCAATTTTTGTTAAAATTTTGATTTCCATATCTTGCACCCTTTTAACATCCATTATTAAAGTGTAACGTTATAAATTACTATTACTGTAGGTATAACCGCAGTCTTTTTCAACATTAATTGAAGGGTGCAATGTCAACGATGGCATTTAGTGAGAAATATAAATTTTGTAAATGAAAACTTGACATCCGTCCTTTTAACAAACAGTGATTCAAATAAGTTCTTCATATTATGAGATATAACAGCAATTGCGGCTTTATCAGAAATGACTTCCTGGTGTTACAAGGGCGTGATTAAGTCTTATATCAGTCTGCAAATGGTGTTAACGTCCTTGCTTGCTCCAATAGACAGTATGGCCAAACCAAATAATTATCGATTTCCATGCTTTTATGTTCAGCTAAATCTTGAATGTATTTTTTTTCCAGTCATGAAGTTTTACGTGACTGGATTCTCACAGGATAAATACATTGTTTACTGGGTGTGCCGTGAATCAACCGGCGATCGTAAGTAATAACTACCATTTCAATTTTCATACAAACTAAACAGCTATACTAAGATGTTTTAAGTAATATATAATATAATACTTTACTTTAAATATTATTGTGATAGTTTGGTGTATATCTACATGTTCGTATGGGCTCCGATATTACAAATTTTACAAAAATTCATATTTCTTGGCGTTTAGCTTGGGTTACATATTCCTCTACATCGCACATCTCTTTCCTTATGCGCCTGCGCACTACGCAAGTGGTATCTGCTTTCCTACTCTCTACACGTGGCCATCTGAAATAATGGTCATTTTTTGCACCAATGGTGAATTTAAATATAATATTTTATCACCGTTCTAGACGGAAAAAAATCACTCGAATACTCTGTAATTCACTAACACAGCGAGCCAATGTACACACACAACAGAAGATATTTTATATAAACCCCACTATGGAAGAAACAAATATAGTGACGAATTTTCGGTACGAATTCCAAACGTCACAAATTCCGTCTGCAATGAGTATGTAAATAACAGAGTCAGCACAAAATGTGTTTTGTCCGAGGCCGAATGAAACATGACACGTGTCAGTTAAATCTGGCTTAGAACCTACTGTAATGAGCAGGTTCCATCTACTAAAAAATTAACGCGAATAATTTGTGAGACGTTAGGATACCCCCTCCACCCTCATAACGTCTTTGCGTCTTTTCATAACTAGCACATCACGCGTGGATTTTGCAGTTTTTGAGAGAAATATAATGATTGAACTGGAAATTTAATAACTAAAAATATTCTTTACGTAGCACAAAAAGAATGTTGCAAATATAGGAACTATAAGCATTTTTTAAAAGTTCATTGGGATACGGAGAAGTCTCGCCTAAATATTTCGTTTAACTAGCAGCAAACAAACTTATTTTAAAAACCTACGTAGATACCTTTTTCACGCTATAGTTGGCAAATAAATATTCAACGACCCTCGGAACGGGTATAATTCCCATAAATAATAACGGACATGTATTTGTCAGCCGTTTACTGAATATATCGTAAGACACAAAATATTTTGTTTCTTTGCACACGAAAACACAAATTCTATATTTTTATGGAACGTGATATTGTGACTCAAGAACTTACTATGAATATACAATAATACGTGTGTTCTAGTAACAGTCGTTTGTTTACTGTCCTTACAGAGAAGTCCTTCTCGTTGAAGAAGAGAGGAGTGGTCCTGAGCCCAGAAGACGAAGCCACCCTGAAAGCAACTCTTCCTCTTGAATCATCATTCTACTCGCCTGCAACGTACGGCAGCTGCCCTGAAATTTAGCGCCTTCCTGTTCATATTGTGGTACCAACTCCACTTGTTGTAAATTAGCAGAGATTGTAGTTGTGATTATTTATACTGCGTGGTTTAATAATTGTAATTATTCAACATATCATAAAATCTGTACATGAAAACTCTATTGGAAATAAATTAAATATCATGATAAATGTTTAAATTTCTAAAGTTGGTGGTCTCCCAGATTGGGAATAATTAAGGCAACATTGAAAGTCAATTCTCATTCCAAAATATATTATTTAATAATATCAGCGTAAAGTTAAGGCACTGAGTTGAAAAATGTGGAAATTCATGGAAAGTGAGTATTTTTTAACGACTTAACAGACTTGGAATATAACCATGCAACATTTTAGTCCATAATTGTACAAAACTAAACAAACACAATATATCCAGTGCTAAGTGTAACAATATAACTATAAGAAGCCACCTAAATTCATGTCCTCAAACGATAATAGAACCAAAAACATATTTGACATTAATATATGAATAAGTTATGATTAGCTATTAAGCATCTCCATTAATCGACATATATATAATAACTACGATTTTGTTTTGTCGAGAAGTGAATGCATTCCCGTTCACATGCAGAATTGAAGCTTGACAAGGACAATTGGTAAAACTGTTTTTAAAGTATGCACGTCGTAGTAGAGCCGTCACAGTGATAATCCCTAGTTGCTTTCTATGAAAATGGCCAGAAGGTTCTTCTTCCGGTAATTTGATTCAAATGAAATATCGACAAAAATTATGTCAAAGGATGTACAAAGCATAACTTGCACGTCATTGCTATATACTTAGCTACAAAATGGATCGCCTGTGTGTGGCGAAAATACATGAGAGTATAGGAGATATATGCTCACTCTGACCACGTATACGGCCCATTTCAAATATACACAAATGAATTGCACTTTAACAGAGTAAACTGAACTATTCTAGTTGTACATAAGACAGAATAAAACTGGTAATTATTTAAGAAATATATACAGGATATTTGACTATAAAGTGATGAGCGTAAGCAATATGCAGAACTTAAACAGCACACACCAAACGATGCACTATAAAAAAGGCAACATACAAACAAATAAACATACACAGTGTCCATTACAAATGCTGTAAAATGTTTACTTCTATCGTCTATTAATACTTACATAAGAATAAAAGATTTTGAAGTCAATTTCGAAAATATTTATTCAGAGAAGTGAACTTCGGTAACCTAAAGAATTTACTTTTAAAAAAAATTAGAGTGCTAATT
Organism: Clitarchus hookeri; assembly: GCA_002778355.1. NCBI lineage: Eukaryota > Metazoa > Arthropoda > Insecta > Phasmatodea > Phasmatidae > Clitarchus > Clitarchus hookeri. The sequence continues at coordinate 11,852 of NQII01013177.1, forward strand.
GAAGAACTGGATTTTATAAGTTTTTGTGCAACCATATTTATTCTTACAGTATTTAATTGAAAACGGGGAGAAAATTATACTGAAAACTATATTTCGTTACACTTATGCTAAACGACAGGAAATTGCAAAATCTTTCATTGTTCCGGGAGGGTTTAACAATTCGTAATTTCGTAGAAAAGCACTCATTAGAAAACTCTTTTCCTCGAAAGTTTTAAATTATTCAATTTTAGATTGATGGCGGCCAAGCCAAATATTTTTTTTTTATTCAATAGGGCTACTGTTAGTCGTGGCATCTGGTTTTTACCCGAAAGTTTCAGTTACCACAAAACAATAGCTAATTAAGCACAAATTCAGAAAAATATAATACAAGCAAAGAAAGAAAAGAATGTACATCCTATTACATGTAATTAATTTCAAAATCAATTAATTTACAGAACTGTAACTTCGCTAAGATTTTCAGAACCAAAAATGTCGATGAGATTTTCACTATCAATACTGAGTATTTATATTCACTATTTTAGACAAGAAGTGTTACAGAACATTGGAAGCCAAACTAAAATACATAAACAAACATATGTGGTTTCAATGAAAATATTTGTAAAACAGTCCGCTGAAGAGAAAGAAAAGGAATATCTGTAATATAAATTATTTTACACTTAACATTTCAACATTAATTAGTGCTTAACGCAATTATATATCACAAACTTATATAAGGTACGTGTTCTTTCACAAGTCTGAAAACGGGTGGGGGAGGAACAAAATGCCAATGTAACACAATAAATGAAATGATATGCCGTTTACGGTAAACTGCGCACTTTTGAAAACCCTGATCCATCGTATGTAAAATATTAACACTGTCATGGGCCAGATCACTTTCTTCATGCACTTGTCGAACCAAACTATGGTTTTTTGAGAAAAGTAAATATTTTGCAGATTTGCTAAGTCTTACTTCTGAACGCATAAATAACAGAAAAATTAAGTAATCATTTTAGTATCCACGAATGTTTACCCAACACACTTAATTCGATTTTCAGACATGGCACTCCCTACTGGCTGGCAGCTGCTAAATTTAAATAGGAAATTTCGCCTCATTGAGTTAATTTTAAATAAAGTGGTTTACATAAAATTGTTTTCTTTGCTGTTATTTAAGGACAAGTTCCCTAACGCAGAGATGTTTCCATGAACCGTATAGCCCGTTTGCAAGGAATATGTTTTACCACAGAGTACATACTGTCTGTCTAGTGTCTATTTTGAAAATATGCGCTCGTAGGGATCATCTCCTAAAAAATCTGCGAATAATATTTTTTTGTTTCAAACGCCTATCTTTAAAATTAACGCACTGAGTCGAAATTTCCTTAACATGGGATTTTCTATTTAAATTTCGCAACTGCCAGCCGGTAGGCAGTGCCTTTAACTGGGGCAATACCAGTCAGTAACGCCCGTTAAAATGTATGCAGGTAGACAGACCGACATATTTCAACGTTTGATTTCGTAAGTGCTCAGTCAACCTTGGACAGCATATGCTGAAGTAGTGTTCCCTGTGACGAATCGAGACGTTGGAGAACGAGAGGGCTGCAATACGTAAGAGAAGTCAGGAAGAGAAGCAGCAAACGGTCAGCCATTTTAACTCATTCCTTATCACTTCCCACTTTTCTGAAGTCCTGCTAATGTTCTACTTTTAGAATATTCCTCCACCTCACACAGGCAAAGTTTAGCTAAGCACCAAAGGGAAGACGGACCACATTTGTGCGAAATACGTTTAATAATATTTTTCATGAGAACTATTTCTTACTAGGCATTGACAACACATATTTTTCAACTGTGCTTCTATTCATATTAATTAAAAATTATCCAAAAATAAAATTTCAAATTTACCAAAAAACAAGATACTTAGTTAACATAAGTACATAACACTAACAATGCATGACACGTTTAAGAGACAACCAAACCCGTCATACGCGGGGTGATTTATTAAAGTTTAAGATTTGAAAAGTGTGAAGATACAGCGAGTACACTAAAGGAAATAAAATGGCAAGGTACGCTTCCATACATTGAGGCACCAGTATAGTTACGTTAATGCACACCAAGGCGCGGTTACATGAGGTGTGGCCTAAACGTTTCTACAGTAAATTCTTTCGGCAGGCATGACTGATCGCGTTTTAGAATATATTATATGCTGTTCGCAGTAAACTAAGCCGTTTTGAAATCCCTGCTTAAGATCTACGTGTATACACGTTGTGTATTCTTCCGCATTATATAAAATTAACATTACCATGGGTGTCAACACCTTATTCATGCGTCAGTCAAGTGAAGCTGTGAAATTATTTTAAAAAGTACGTATTTTACATATTTGCTCATTTTTACACTTTGATGCAAAAAAAAATCATAAAACGAAATTAATAATTTCAATTATAACATATGGTTATCTAACACATATTATTCGACTTTACTATATAGAACTACAATCCTTCCTATAGTTACCAACTTTACTGGGCGCATATAACTACATTAATCTAATGAGAGAATATGAATTTCACCATGTGACCTTCAGTTGTTTAGAAAAATTAAGTACTAATAATAATGCGTCTTTAATGTGTCAGTGTTTTGATTACGCAATGGATATTAATAGCCCAACTACATCTAGTATTGTGAAAGTATTAAATTATCTGTGATAGAATATGAGCCATCCATTGAAAGATCTGCGATTTCCGCGCCCCACTGGTGGGGAATTGAAGAAACCCCGAAGTCGCAGCAATACGACCAGGAATATCCGCTACCATGTGCGCTCCCCTTCCTGGTGCAGCTTGACAACCCCACTTCCCAGCAGGATAATGCCCGGCCTCATACAGCACGGGTATATCTGGTCTACCTTCGTGATGCCAATGGCTTCTTTGGCCAGCAAGGTCCCCAGACCTCTCACACTTCGAGAGCGTTTGAGACCAGATTGGATGGAAAAGTCAACCAGTGGCGACTACAGCGGATTTGGAGGACCAGTTGTGCTAGCTGTAGCATGATCTTACTGAAGAGAACATGCGGTGTCAATATACCTTTATTTATTTCATAATTATTCCGTTGAGTCTTATAAACATGGCAAAAGTCATAAGACTATGGAACACGTAATTTTCTACAATAACAAATGACAAAACCATATCATCCAATACAAAATTGTCATAATTAAAATACATATTTAAACAGTTATACTGTACAGAATAAATAAATACATGTTATTTTGAATCACAAATGCTACCAACTTCACACCTCGATGTATATTTTGACCGAATAAAATGAACATGACAACAAAGAGTCTTTCAATAATCTTCTAAATACTTTAAGGGTATTTGAAATTGCGGATATCAATCGTAACGCCCCATGTGACCACGCTACGGGTAGGTGCAGTCCAACACCATACAAATTGCATCCTGCAAGTGTTGGTCCCCTGCAATAAATTTTTGGTGTGGCGTGCAATATCTTGATGTTTTCTGTATACATACTACCATATCCTGTGCCTATTCCCACTTACGTGCCCCTGCAATGGCATTTTCGGGGTGTTCAATTTTTTTTCAAATGAGTGTACTAACTTACTTTATACAATTAAATGACATTATTTCTGTACACAATTTGAGGATACAGGTAGGTAGGGCTTAACGTCTCGACGACAGCGAGGTCATTATAGACGGGGCAAATTGCTCAGACATGCAGGAACGAGTACGTATCGGCCATGGTCTGTAGTAAGGAACCATCCCAGCATTCACCTGGAATGATTTCGGGAAACCATGGAAAACCGAAATCAGGATGGTTGGACCCGGATTCGAACCCATTCGGCCCTATCGCATGCGCCACTTCGCTCGGTATGGGTACAGATTTTACTAACTTTTTTCTCTTTCCTGAAAAATAATAAAATGCTGTAATTGGCTAACCTTGTTATCCTGAATCCTTCAATGGTGTTTCTAAAAATGCTCTCCTAAAAATGTTAATATAGCAAGAAATCAAAGAATCTAATATGATGAGACAAATTCGGCGTTTAGCAGACACGACTTTAAAAAAAATCCTAGCAATTTTTAATTAGGTACATTTTTTCGGTTTTATCTCGACACAGCGTTTGTTCATGACAGTATTCGATAAAACCTACTTTAAGACATGGGATAAATTTCCACTCCGATTTCGTCAGTGCACGCGTACCCGTTCCCGTTTATAACGATATAAGTGAGCCCAAGTACATTCGAAGATCTCTGAGACAATACTTTTTTCAACACATTTTGAGGTTACGCAAGCTTAAACGTGCATGCGTTTCAAATGTTATTTGAATTATTCACTAACTGAAACACTAGCTGGTTCTCTATAAAATACAATAATGACTTGCTGACCTAAAAAAAATTCAGCTGATCATATTGGTGTTCCAATTTTCAGAATCGAAATAAATACTAAAAGAGAAATCGCAATCACACGATTCCGAAAAATTCCCCTCCCCTCATAATTTCTGAGTTGCAAAGATAAGATATTGTGAATTAAAACACTTCCGTCACCTCGACGGGTCAGTTGAAGGTATCATAGTTTTTACCATCCAAAGAGCGAGTAGGGCTCTTTAACCATCTCGTTAACATCTGTTTTATATCACTTCCCTGGCAGTTTCTCGTTTCCTGAAAATCATCCGTTACAGATGCATTTCGCTGATGGAGAGAAATACAGGATACATGTATGTGATATACGAAGAATGTCTATCACCATTAAGTAACAAGTGGAACAATGGAGGTGGTGAAGTCACCTTAAATAAACAATGAGTTGACAAATAGTCGACCAAGTAGCAAACATTTAGGAAAAATGGAAANGTGGTGAAGTCACCTTAAATAAACAATGAGTTGACAAATAGTCGACCAAGTAGCAAACATTTAGGAAAAATGGAAAAAAAAAATCAGCTTAAAGAGTGACAATAATAAAATGTGATTTATTTTTAGTTTGTAATTATTTACTGTCTCAATATCATACTGTTGAACTTCNAGAGTGACAATAATAAAATGTGATTTATTTTTAGTTTGTAATTATTTACTGTCTCAATATCATACTGTTGAACTTCTATGAAACAAACTGTTTTTGAAACGTTCCACAGACTTGAGGTATGGAATAAGTCAAATTTTTATTTTCATTTTGTTATCAATTGCTAATTTATACCAGGGAAGTAAGGCAAGGTGTTTAGGTGTAATGGTTCATGAATTTAAATGAAATGCATTAAATTGCAAAAGTAAAACACATTCACACATGATGCACATGATCCAGCATAACTGATATTACTAGTTAAAACTGCAATAGCAAAAGGGTACAAACTCGAAGGCTCGCAATTGCAGCTGTAAATTATCGGTCCCACGCGGAAAGATAACAAACTTTTACATTACAGCGCTTTAGCATTATAATGAATATACGCGACAAGTAAACTTGTTTTTAAATACAAAACTGAATAAATGATATTAACTGCGTGCTCCTAGCCAAAAACCGCTCAACAGAAAATTTAACCAGAAGTAAGGGAGCATTAAACAACCCCGTAACGCGAGCCTATGTAGCAGAAAATGGGTAAGCAAATAAACATCAAACATTGTCGCAAACGAGCTTTAATTGTCGTACACCTTATGGTAAGCTTAATCGCACGAGGCGTGGCTCCAAGGTTAGACGTAAGCCTTCGGAAAAATAAACTATAGGCTGCTCACGGTAGTGAGAGCTCTTTTGAGGCCCTAGATAATTTTCATTTCAATCATTTTTTATCATTTAACCCCCCTTTAAAATAAATATTGCCACAAAAAAATTACATGCGGTGTTTATATTCCATTGCACTCAAAAGTTAATGTCTAAGGCTAAAATTAAATATATTTATTGACTATTATGCCAAATAAAAGGACTTCCAAAAGGCTCACTTCACCGTGAATCCCCTATATTAAAGGAAAGTAAGAAAAAGGCGGGGAACCAAAAATAAAAAAACAAGACGTTACCAATAAAACAAATGAGCCTAATTTAATCTACATTGATGCATCCAATTTTGATGATTTTCTTAAAACCTTGGCTGATAAGTAGGACTTAACCACTCGTTGATAACAATGTCATTATACTAACGTTTGTGAAAAATGCAACACCCAGAAGGATACATGTGACTGAAATGAGAATTTACCACAGATTAGGTAAATGACAATACACAATTAATTAGGATTACAGAACTGTACATTTAATTTATCGTTAAGAATTCAGTATGCTTTGAAGCACCCACGTGTTGCAAAAAGAGCTCCTAAACGTCTTGGGATGGAATAAAAGAAGACCCGGATATGTTCCTGGGGAATCTCTCTCCACGCGGTTTGTATGCGAGTCCACAAAGCATCAAAAGTGGTTGCTAGAGGACCGTCACGAAACAGTTACCGACACAACCGTATCTCAGACATGTTCGATGGCCGACATGTCAAGCGAACGTGCAGGCCAGGGAAGCAGTGGTACCTGTTGTTCATTGAAGAAGGCTTGCAAATTCCTCTCTACATGTGACCGGACATTATCCTACTGAAATATGGCATGTGGAGTTGCCTGAAGGAGGAGCAGTACCTAGGAATCTAAAACACACCTGATGTAGCGGTTTTAGTTCAGATTGCCCTAAATATGTAAGCGTCGAGATCACATGTTGCACCCAATGGCGTACGTGCCATTTTAAAATACGTTACGATTATTTTACCGCTGTGTCACTGCTAGTGTACTATTTTTAAATATTCTGAAACATAATTTCACTACTTAATTCAGTAAAACCGATTGCGAGTAACATTTAATGGTTTCGTTATCTTTGGTATTGATTAAATGCTGTGATTAATTATTTTATTTTTATTTGAGCGTTTATGATTTTATTTTAATAATGTTATTTGTCAATTGATATTACACCGAAGAGCAAAAAAAATGGTACACTTCCTAATATCGTGTAGAGCCCCTGCGAGCATGCAGAAGTGCCGCAAAACGAGATGGCATAGACTCAACTAATGTCTGAAGGTATGCAGGAGGCAATCCACACTATGGATCATGCAGGGCATTTCACAAAACCATAGGAGTGCGAGGCGGTGTAGATCTCTTCTAAACATCACTTTGCAAGGCATCTCAGATATGCTCAATAATGTTCATGTCTGGTGATTTAAGTCGCCAAAGGAAGTGTCTAAATTCAGAAGAGTGTATCTGGAGCCACTCGGTAGCAACTCTCGACGGGTGGGATGTCGCATTGTCCTGCTGGAATTGTCCACGTCCGTCCGAATGCACAATGAACATGAACGGGTGCACGTGATCGTACACTATGCTTACGTATCTGTCACCTGTCAGAGTCGTATCTAGACGTATCAGGGGTCCCATTTCACGGAATCTGCACACGCCCCTTCCCTTAACAGAGCCTCCACCAACTTGGACAGTCTCTTTTTGAAATGTAGGGTCCATAGATTCATGAAAATGTCTCCATACCCGTACACGTCCATCCGCCCGATACAATTGGAAACGAGACTCGTCAGATCAGGCAACGTGTGTTCGCTAAAAGAAAACTAGTTAAGGGTATTAAAATCCGTTAGTTAAAATATATATAAATTTATGTTTGCTAAATGTGTATACAGTTTATTTTATTTAAATAAATATAAAGAAAACAGTTTTGGATATCCTAGCTAATCAATTTAAAAATTTAGGTATCGGTAAATATTTAGCAAACTATCAAATTGAACAGAAGAATAAAAAAATTAAAGAACGTAGAAGATTTTCTTTATTATTAAAATTTTCATCAATTTAAACAATTTTAAACATAAAACTTGAAGTGCATTAATTAATAAATTCGGATTTCGTCCAATTTTAATACTATAATAAGGTGGATTACCTGATGGCGCCAGCTCTATATAACATAACTCCGATCAACAAACGAGAAAAGATTGAGAAAGAATTAGGTGAACAACAACCACAAAATTTAGCGATCGAAGATAATGTTGGTGAGGATATGTAGCAAAAAAGAAGAGAAAAACTAAAAAAATGTAAAATAATACCAGTATCCGTTATTGATATCGACAATTCTGTAAAAAAAATAAACATAAAACCTTTTTTGAGATGTTTATATTATAGATGACTTACCAAGTAAAATAAAAATAATGAATGTGCAATAGTTAACTTAGATATATATAATCTAATCCTGGTACTAACTGGGATATTTATTAACTTGATCCATTTGGTGGATATATTGTTATAAAATTAAAACAAAGATTTAAAGATAATCATACATATTATTATGATAATATTACACAAAATTTCGATTTAGTTATCAGTGGCCATTAATCAGCTGCTGAGATAAATATTTTGAAATTGATGATAGAATAAATTAAATGTATTCCAAATAAAAATTTCAATAAACATATTAAAAATGGAAATTTTAATAATTTTCTCAATGATGTTACTTTAAAATCGGAATTAAATAATAATATTAAAAATTATAAAAATTTATAATTATATTAAAAGAACAATGGAATATCATACAAGAATGTCAGATGAGCTCATTCCTTATAAACTGACAAAAAAAATTAATTATATAAGTTTTAGATGATTATTTCAAATATTTATCAAGGTGTTAAATTACTTNATAAACTGACAAAAAAAATTAATTATATAAGTTTTAGATGATTATTTCAAATATTTATCAAGGTGTTAAATTACTTGTTCAGTTATTAAAAGATGTTTTATTTTCTCGATTAACAGATTTAAAAAAAAGTAATTTTAAGAACTATATTAAATGATTATGATACAAATATAAACAATTAAATAACGCTTTTGCTTTAAACACCATGTTAACTTATTATGCCAAAAATAAGAACTTTAATAATTTAAATAAGGTTGTTCCTTATAATAATACAATAACAGCTAGTTTGAATAAATCGTTAAGAATAATCAACTTTATTAATATTTTAGGAACAATCAATACAATGAATATGTTAATATTAAACAATTGAATGAATACTGTTAAGAATCAACTATTGACTTATTATTAGTAATGCAACGAATATTCGGCTTCTATTCGGTATTCGGCCTATTCGGCATTTTTTTTGTGTATTTGGTATTCGGTCGAATACTGCCTACTGTTCGGCCGAATACCGAATAGCTAATCATGAAGAATAAAAGGATATTACTCAAAAATTNGGTCGAATACTGCCTACTGTTCGGCCGAATACCGAATAGCTAATCATGAAGAATAAAAGGATATTACTCAAAAATGTATACAACTCAAAAAGAAATTATTACAAATATATCACTAAAAATCTATCTTTGGTAAGTTAAGATGAATGAAAACAAGTTTTTCAGCATTTGTTGGTGGCAAGCGATTACGCTTTTCCTCATAGATAATACCTGCTTATTAAAATAGCCTCTCACCACATACACAACTACCAGGAGACGAAAGAAAAATATTAGCGAACTTTGTTAGGCTTGGATACTGTTTTGCTTTTGCTGACCACCACTTGTAAGGGTATGCCGTCCGATGTAGGCGAACAGTTTTCAAATAAAAATCGATCTAATTTGCAAAAGCGCTTTTCTCCGTAACCTC
>NQII01013178.1:0-21789 GCA_002778355.1 Clitarchus hookeri
CATGGATTCATGAGGATGCCTCCATACCCGTACACGTCCATCCGCCCGATACAATTGGAAACGAGACTCGTCAGATCAGGCTACGTGTTTTTAGTCATCAACAGTCCAACGGCGGTTTTGGCGGGCCCAGGCGAGGCGTAGGGCTTTGTGTTGTGCACTCAACAACAGTACATGAGTGGGCCTTTGGCTCCGAAAGCTCATATCAATGATGGTCCGTTGAATAGTTCGCACACTGGCACTTGTTGATGCCCCAGCATTGAAATCTGCGCCAATTTGAGAAAGGGTTGCACGTCTGTAACGTTTAATGATTCTCGTCAGTCGTCGTTTGTCCCGTTCGTTCACGATCATTGTCCGGCCGCAGCGATGTCGAAGATTTGATGTTTTACCGGATTCCCGATATTCACGGTACACTCGTAAAATGGTCGTACGCGAAAATCCAAATTTTATCGCTATCTCGGAAATGCTATGTCCCATCTCTCGTGCGCAGACTATAACACCACGTTCAAACTCACTTAAATCTTGATAACCAGCCATTGTAGCAGCAGTAACCAATGTAGCAACTTTGCCAGACGCTTGTTGTCTTATATAGGCGCACGGCTGGCGTAGCGCAATGAGACTAACCAAGGATACCTCTGTTATTTGCATACGCATGCCTACACCAGTTTTTTGGCTCTCCAGTGTATACCTGATGGTAAAATGAGCAACAATATATGCTGAAAGACTTAATACGAGCACCAACAAAAAAAAAAAAATAGAATCTTAATAAAAGATTTAATAATAATGCTATTAAATATAATAGCATGTATAATTATTAAGGGAAGTAAATAAATACACACATTTATAACCCTATTCATTTGAAAAGATAAGACACANCAGTGTATACCTGATGGTAAAATGAGCAACAATATATGCTGAAAGACTTAATACGAGCACCAACAAAAAAAAAAAAATAGAATCTTAATAAAAGATTTAATAATAATGCTATTAAATATAAATCGTACATATTAATAATTGGGAAGTAAATAAATACACACATTTATAACCCTATTCATTTGAAAAGATAAGACACAAATAAAATTATTTTCATATATATGTATATGCATTTAATTGGAAAATACTGCTCACAAAGTCCTCCAACTGCTGACTAATGAGATTTGTATGGTGTTTGTTACAAATCTAACCAAAAACTATCTTACATACTTAACGGTTTCGTCCTTCACATCCTCAAATTGTTACGTCCTCCTTCTGCACAACAGATGTAAACTACCTTTTACATTTAACGGTCTCGTCCTTCAAGTCCTCGAATTGTTAAGTCTTCTGTTTGCATAGCAGATGTGAAAGTCTTCGGATTCTCACTTGGAGTGGCTGAAGATAGTCCTCAGACTGTAGCACATAATGAAAGTCCTCGTAACATGCATTAGGCGCGTATTGGTGTGTGTGCCTGTGTGTGTCCCCTTTCAATTTTTGAATGTGTGAACATGAACCAAATTTCATCAAACTCGGTACACATGTAGTACTAAGTACGGACACCTGATTTTTATAGTTTCTGACCACGCCAGGCAATTACTTTCAAAATGGTGGTCAATTTAAAATTTAGGGCAAAATGTTATATCTCACCAACCATTCAACCGATGATTTTAATCAAATTTTGTATGCTCTTTCGTGTTTAACGTTTGTAATTTAAATCTTCACTTATAATAACAATGTCCGCCATTTTGGAAGATAGCACCCTATGAAGAAATAATGCTTTTACGTTATATCTCAAAAAATACTGAACCCATTTTTGGTAAATTTGGCACGTAAGTAATACTATGATACGCCAGGTAAATGTAAGTAATTGAACTTATCATCTGTGAATAAAAGTTTTACCACGCCATACAAATATTTTAGGTTTATATGGTATCACTACCATACCGTTTGAGCAATTTCAACCAAATTTTGTACGCTGACAATATCCGTTACAAGCATCATATTAAGTTAAACAAAAACTTTTGTCCCCAATTTTGTAAGATAGCATTATATGAAAAAATAAAACTTTTATATTATATTTCATTTTGATGAGTTGGTTAAAGGAACAAAATTGGCAAGTAAGTAATACTATGATAAGCTACGTAAATATAAGTAAATAAACTTTATTAAACACTTATATTCAAAATGGCAACCATACAAATATTTTAACTGTATTTGGTATAACTACTACACTATTTGAACAATTTATACCAGATTTTGTACGCTGATTGTATGTATTAAAAGCATTNTATTTGGTATAACTACTACACTATTTGAACAATTTATACCAGATTTTGTACGCTGATTGTATGTATTAAAAGCATTTTACAAGCTAAACAATAACCACAATTGTCTCCCATTTTGAAAGATAGCAACGCATGTAAAAATAAGTCNAGCTAAACAATAACCACAATTGTCTCCCATTTTGAAAGATAGCAACGCATGTAAAAATAAGTCTTTTACATTATAACTCAAACACTACTTAACCAATTTTTGCCAAATTTGGCACATAAGAAACAATATGATAGGCCAAGTAAATATAAGTTNCTCAAACACTACTTAACCAATTTTTGCCAAATTTGGCACATAAGAAGCAATATGATAAGCCAAGTAAATATAAGTTATTAAATTTTATTTGGCACTTATTTTAAAAATAGCAGTCATACAAATATTTAGGTTTATTAGATATAACTACCATCCCATTTGACCAATTTATACCAAATCTTGTACGCTGACGGTATCTATTACAAGCATCAAAAAAGGCCAAAAACAACAACTTTTGTCCGTCATTTTGTAAGATCGCACAACATTAATAATTAAGTTTTTGTGTAATTTCTCAGGAAACAATTGACATATTCCTATCAAATTGGGCAATCAAGTAGTATTGCCACTATTGATATGTACAAATATGTTTCAAGTATGTCAGGCACTTATTTTGAAAATGGTGACTATAGCTACACTTTGTTTCCCAGTAATACTTTTACAAAAATGAGGGGTTAAAAGATAATTCAGAATGTTTGAGAATCTAGATCAGTATCANGTTTCCCAGTAATACTTTTACAAAAATGAGGGGTTAAAAGATAATTCAGAATGTTTGAGAATCTAGATCAGTATCACTATTTGGGTAAAAATGGTAAACATGTTATTGTTAATAAATGTGATAGCAAGCCAAACTCACCAGGCAAAGTTGTTNCTATTTGGGTAAAAATGGTAAACATGTTATTGTTAATAAATGTGATAGCAAGCCAAACTCACCAGGCAAAGTTGTTTCCCTTGACGAATCTTCAAGACGACAAGTCTTCAAATATTGTCCATAAATATTACCAAAATATAAATTTGTTCCAGCCTCAAGATTGTAACGTACTTGTGGCTCCAAAACCATCTGTGAAGATNAATATAAATTTGTTCCAGCCTCAAGATTGTAACGTACTTGTGGCTCCAAAACCATCTGTGAAGATAAACAAAAATTTATTTGAGATGGTCAATAAAATATGATCAAGAAGGTTTCACCATTTACTAAGTTACCTGATACTTAAATTATCTGAATTAATATGTTATTTGATTTNATATGATCAAGAAGGTTTCACCATTTACTAAGTTACCTGATACTTAAATTATCTGAATTAATATGTTATTTGATTTTTCATCAAAAAGTTGTATAGTACATTTGCATAAGCATACCCATTCATTTACAAAGTGTTGGGATTATGTTTCATTTAGCTTTATTATAAATCAAGTTCTCATGCATAATGTTTAATTCAGTCATATTAACACTTTTACTGTATCCTGAATATTTGTTGTAAGCAAAGAGCTTATTTTGCTAATGCGGGTGCCTAGTAATATCCTTGTAACAAATTCTTTGACATTTCCCGGACTATGCCAGGTATCCTGTTACTTTTCCCNCGGGTGCCTAGTAATATCCTTGTAACAAATTCTTTGACATTTCCCGGACTATGCCAGGTATCCTGTTACTTTTCCCTGATCAACATATACTGCAAAAGTTAGAAATATTGTAATGTTATTTCCTCAAAANCCAGGTATCCTGTTACTTTTCCCTGATCAACATATACTGCAAAAGTTAGAAATATTGTAATGTTATTTCCTCAAAAATTACAAATTTATTTTATAGGTAATACAAACATAGCCTTTGTTTATGGGTGTTTTTCTATGTTGTAAAAAAAGGTATTATTTGTAAAATACCATCACCTTGTTACATATAAAAATGGCATGTGAAAAAAAAGGTGGCACAGAGGTGGAAAACTAGCAGTCTCAAAGACCGAAACTAAGTCACAACACACAGCAGCAATACTAAAAAGATGGGATAAACCAAAATAATGAATGCGTGGCACAATTAATGAGATGCAGTTATTAAATACAAAACGATGCCAGGTAATTTCAAGTACCGTGTTTGAGGCAAATCTGGATATGACAGTATTTATTTTTATTAAGTTGTNTAAAAAGATGGGATAAACCAAAATAATGAATGCGCAGCACAATTAATGAGATGCAGTTATTAAATACTAAACGATGCCAGCTAATTTCAAGTACCGTGTTTGAGGCAAATCTGGATATGACAGTATTTATTTTTATTAAGTTGTGCTATGACTTCATAATGCAGATTGGTTAAGTGACTTTGTGAGCACAGCTTGTCTTAAAGTAATTTTACAAGTATAATCTCGCAGTGCAAATTTCATTTTGTTGCAGGCTTATAATTGTTGAAATTTAAAAAAAAAATTTTATATGCTATGGTGGTGTGTAATTTTGTTAATGGGCCAAAGAAGCTCAATTTTATTAAAATTCCTTGAACTCACATAAATTTTCCTGACTTCCAGAAATTCAAAAGTCCTTGACTTTTACAGGTTTTTAAAGTTTTCCCATATGCTAGACATCTCATATACCCCAGAAGACTCAAAACCATACATATTTCAATAATTACCACTTATTGTAATAAGAATATTAAGGCTGAACAAAATGCAGTTTTGATTTATTACTTTTGTTTTAAATTTTGAATTGGTCCCANTGTAATAAGAATATTAAGGCTGAACAAAATGCAGTTTTGATTTATTACTTTTGTTTTAAATTTTGAATTGGTCCCAAAGTGTTTAATGTGGACAGTTAAAATTAACAAANGTTTTGATTTATTACTTTTGTTTTAAATTTTGAATTGGTCCCAAAGTGTTTAATGTGGACAGTTAAAATTAACAAAAATCTTTATGCAAGATGCCAGAGTAAGTTCTAATGGACACAACCCGTAAAGATATCTGGAATCATTGACTATGTGTAAAAGTTATATGTATTGGTAGATTTAGATTACCCATGTTACATAAGCAAATTATAAATTAAGGAAAGTACAGTGCTTAATGTCTCTCCCAAACACAAATATTTGGCATAACACATCTCATTCATAATTGTTGATAGAAAAAGTCATCCGTCAGTTGAATGTGCTTACAGATACAGAGTTCAGATATCTCAATATAATGGTGAGGCAAGAGGGTAAACTTGNGTCAGTTGAATGTGCTTACAGATACAGAGTTCAGATATCTCAATATAATGGTGAGGCAAGAGGGTAAACTTGAACAATGACAACCCACAAAGTCTACAAATCTTCTTGCTAGCCGNTCAATATAATGGTGAGGCAAGAGGGTAAACTTGAACAATGACAACCCACAAAGTCTACAAATCTTCTTGCTAGCCGTGGAGAGCATAGCATTCCGCAACCCATTTTGTAGCAATAGGTGTCCTCTTCTTCCATCAAAAAGGGCAGAAAATTGGTATTAGTTGAGTGACTATGTTATTGTTAAGTAAATAACACTACACTGAGGAGCCAAAAAAACTGGTATAGGCGTGCGTATGCAAATAACAGAGATATGGAACCAATCAAAGTAACGCGATGCGGTCGGCAGCGCCTATATAAGACAACAAGCATCTGGCAAAGTTGCTAGATCGGTTACTGCTGCTACAATGGCAGGTTATCAAGATTTAAGTGAGTTTGAACGTGGTGTTATAATCGGTGCACGAGAGATGGGACATAGCATCTCCAAGGTAGCGATAACATTTGGATGTTCGCGTACGACCATTTCACGAGTGTACCGTGAATATAGGGAATCCGGTAAAACATAAAATCTTTGACATCGCTGTGGCCGGAAAAAGATCGTGAACGAACGGGACAAACAACGACTGACGAGAATCATTAAATGTGACAGACGTGCAACCCTTTCTCAAATTGGCGCAAATTTCAATGCCTCCTGCATACCTGCAGACATTAGTCGAGTCCACGCCACGTCGTCTTGCGGCACTTCTGCATGCTCGCGGGGGCCCTACACGATATTAGGCAGGTGTACAAGTTTTTTTGGCTCTTCAGTGTATAATGGTTATGGTATTCTGTCTGCAGACTCAGCAAGTCTCAGCGAATTTTCAACAGGACTTCCCCATTTCTAATAACCTCGAAGTGATGTTGAATTAGGTCACTGTTATTTATTACATCACTCACTTTCACTCGCTTGTGGTATTATTTGTTAGTACATCTCTAACCCTCCCCCTCCCTGCCAATATAGCTGGTTGTCAACCTCAAAGAAGCCTAGGTGAACGTCATCGGAAATAGAGAGATGGTAAAGGTGGTAGTGAAAGACTGGTTTGGTGAAAAGAACACAAGAGGAGGGATGATGAAGGTAAATGTGTTGCTATTGCCTCAAAACAATGACCAATTACCTATCAGGATTGTATTGACAGACTAAACAAATGACTGCTATTAAGACTACATAACGCTGCTCACATTCCCGGCAGTAACTTCGGCCATCTTGACCTGCCATCTGGTGTGAGTGTCTCTGAAAAACTAGCCACAATGACACCTCAACTGAATCCCTAATGAGACTGAGTATAACGTAAAGTATTCACTTGCTGTAAGCTCTACACATAACAATCGGAACTGACTGCACTCCAGATAAAGACTGAACCAAGACACTTTTGCCTTGATCACAAGAAAATGACTAGGACAGAATTACTAGAGTAAATGAGACTGAAAAAATAATTAGTTCAATTTTATTGTGGTAAAAACACTGTTGTCTGTACGGAAAAGGTGCAACAGGTAACCACTTATTCTGCTTGTGCGAGCACAGAAATAACACACAGTGTGCATCTAGCCCCTCGGCAAACAAAAATAGAAGAACAAGCATGTTTGCTCTCTCTCATTAGTGCTAACAGTAACAAAATCAGCAAAATATCACATACAGAAGTTTTATTTTTACACCTATTATNCTCTCTCTCATTAGTGCTAACAGTAACAAAATCAGCAAAATATCACATACAGAAGTTTTATTTTTACACCTATTATATGCTGCATGCAAAACAATACAGTACTGTAATCAGCAAATATAAACTATTTATTAAATATTTTTAAAAATGATCAAAATCATATTTGACATGATATTTATAAGATGGTAAAATTCTCAGACTTTTATTGACGGCTACAAAAATTCCCTGACAAAAAATGAGTAGATATTTTTGAAACCTTACAAATAATAACATTCCCGAGTGTTATTTAGCATATACAGCATACNACAAAAAATGAGTAGATATTTTTGAAACCTTACAAATAATAACATTCCCGAGTGTTATTTAGCATATACAGCATACATAGCAACACCAGCAAAAAAAAATTTGCAGAAAATTTTACATTTTTTTCATTTAAGTACAGCCTGTGAGATATTATAAAATTTTCTGTGATTCCAGATACTGAATGGTTTGGACCACANTTTTTTCATTTAAGTACAGCCTGTGAGATATTATAAAATTTTCTGTGATTCCAGATACTGAATGGTTTGGACCACAGCTGTACTACACTAGGATTAAAAAACTTTAAGCCACTAGTGCAAGTTGTCTACACATACTCCATGCCCTGTGTGAATCCTGTTGAGTGTTTTCTGCACATGTCATGGTAGCAGCATAGTGACTGGTTGATTAACATGATCNGCCCTGTGTGAATCCTGTTGAGTGTTTTCTGCACATGTCATGGTAGCAGCATAGTGACTGGTTGATTAACATGATCTGTAGGTTTCTAATGTTCCTGAAAGACAATTTCATTCCACATCACTGATAACTTGTTTATACTGAAATTGCTTTTAGCACTGTAGTTTTGAAATTGGGTGCCATCAATATTTTATTTGATTTCTTCTTAAGGGTTCTACTAGGCTGGAAGTATTTTACATGTCTGAGGCCTAAACTTGTGAGATGGTTCAAGGCAAACCAGATACACTCATCACATGTGCAAGGCACTAAACTAGCATTCAGACTTTATATTGTCAACTCGCAACTTGACATTCTCAGCAGTGACCCTATCATTTCAAGGTGTAATAATAACGAGAAAACTGTGTTGCACATCCCTCAACAACTTTAAATATCTTGGACAGGTGTTTTTTTTAACTGAAAATTATCAGGAAAGCTTATTTCAGCCATTTTAATTTTCAAAAATATGCACCAGAAACAGAATTAGAAAACTGAAATGTGTCATTGGACATGGAATATTTTTTTAAACACTATTTATTAATAGGTGGACATCTTTTATGCATGCGGAAAAGTTCTTGAATAACAAGATGGCCTAGCCAGACAGAACCCTTAAGGTAACTATGTCAGAGTGCACAGAAACTGCAAGATTGTGAACAAAATGATATGCCTTCAGATGAGCATCTTGTCTGCACAGATTGAGTGGGGCAATACGGTTTAAGAATAGTGGCACTGAGCTAATGAATTCGTCAAGAATCAGTCTTTTTATGTGTGATATATTAAACTATACTGGTGCACATTATCCACCAGAAGAATATACAAATCTTAAAAGAAGAGCATCATAATATGGCAGTTGTAGGTCTTAATGAAGTGAAGTAAAAGGAAGTGAAGAGAAGAAATTTGGGCGGCTCTTAACAGCGAGGTCTTGAGAGCTGATGGGGGTGAAGAGAGGTGAGTATGGAGAGAGGCCGAAATGAAGGGGCATGGAAAACGAGAGATCCCGGGCAGGCGGAAGGGAAGGACAGAGTAGTGATAAGTGGGGCGGCACGTCAATGGGATTTTGAATGACAGTCGAGCGATAATCCTACCAGCATTTTGAGTTATGGAGGTATTCTGCCACGATAACCACTTAAGTTGACTCACCACCCCTGACATTCTGCACATAGAATTTTTGTGTTTATCTGAATAATGCTCTGGATTACAGACCTCGTTCTCTCAGCGTGACTAGAGGTGCGTTAAACCTTCCAAATGGTCATGTCGAACGATATAAAAGTATGACAAGCCTTCGAGTCTGGAGTTGAGTTGAGTTGAATAGTTGTTGAATCTACGAGTGGCTGAGTTCTGAGCAATAGAAGACGAGCCGCAAGACAAGTAACCAGCGGAAGGGAAATCTGCGACTGCGAGTACCAAGCAGTGAAGAGTGCGGCTGACAGACTGGACTATTGAACTAGATGCATGAGTGAAAGACATAACAAATGGTGGCAACAGATAGTCTGAACACGTGTTAATAATGAGTATGAGTTAATGGACTGTAACCAAACAGAGACATTAAGAAGGATGTTAATTAGAGCTGAAATAGACATTAANAAAAGTATGACAAGCCTTCGAGTCTGGAGTTGAGTTGAGTTGAATAGTTGTTGAATCTACGAGTGGCTGAGTTCTCAGCGATAGAAGACGAGCCGCAGGACAAGTGACCAGCGTAAGGGAAATCTGCGACTGCGAGTACCAAGCAGTGAAGAGTGCGGCTGAAAGACTGGACTATTGAACTAGATGCATGAGTGAAAGACATAACAAATGGTAGCAACAGATAGACTGAACACGTGTTAATAATGAGTATGAGTTAATTGACTGTAACCAAACAGAGACATTAAGAAGGATGTTAATTAGAGCTGAAATAGACATTAAATATTGTGCTCACTGTTAAATAAAAAGAGTAAAAGAGGAGACAGATAATTTAATGCTGTAAATAAAAGCTGTGTGAATAAATTAGAAATAAAATTTAGTTCTTTAATTTTTATTAAGACCTCCTTTCCCTCACGAACTCAGATACGCCCTCAGGCGCCCATGTAACACTGGTGTCAGAAGTGGGATGGAGGCATTTAATTGTTAATCAAGTTAGGCAATATGTTGGTAATTAGCTATTAAAAATAAATTATTAATTAAGACAGTTTTGTACAAACATCGCAGTAAATGGTAACTTGTTTTTACGGACGTCTTGACCTTCGTGACGCTTGTAATTAACAGGGATAAAGTAGCCAAGTGAGCGCAAGTGCCTATAGCTTGAAGGAAGATGTTGATGTGTAACGCATGTTGGAAGTAGAAACCTCGCTGACACCCCTGCGATTTTATCCTCCCCGCGAGCGCCTACAAGTTGACACGCGTCGCGGGACACGTGGACAGCCAGGACAGGTCAACCCAGAGAACGGAAACCCAGTTACACGTGTCAAGGTTGTGCCGAGTAAGAGCTGGCATATCGCCGAAGCACCCGGAAGGCGCTACCTAAATACGTAGGAAAGCAGGCAAAAATGCAGAGCCAAGCTAGAGTGGCGCCAACACACACCTCTAGTTACACAAGAGAAAACGGCTGCAAGCTTGGAAGTGGTGCCACGAGCACTCCCCTCCCCCCCCCCTTAGCAAACCTAGGGGCAACTTGGACACGCGCCGCGGAAGGAGAGCTGACACAGTAAGTTTTAGGGTGCATATCACCCCTCCTTCAACCAACAAGAACCATGGCGCGTGTATAAAATATTCGTTGTTCTGCGCCCTCCTCCCACCCCAACAAGGGAGACAAGTGTAGGAACTTAGGGAGGGAGTAAAGAGAGGATATAAGTGAATTATGTTCTCTCATTCAAAAATAGTGGCGCGGTTCTCTCACTGTTGCGTCGGGAATGGCGAGAGGACGTCGGAACGAGAGGAGAGCATCGAGGAGCGAACCCAGAGCAGCAGTCGAGGGGAGACGGCACCAAANAACCATGGCGCGTGTATGAAATATTCGTTGTTCTGCGCCCTCCTCCCACCCCAACAAGGGAGACACGTGTAGGAATTTAGGGAGGGAGTAAAGAGAGGATATAAGTGAATTATGTTCTCTCATTCAAAAATAGTGGCGCGGTTCTCTCACTGTTGCGTCGGGAATGGCGAGAGGACGTCGGAACGATAGGAGAGCATCGAGGAGCGAACCCAGAGCAGCAGTCGAGGGGAGACGGCACCAAACGCGGGCCTTCCCAAGGCAGCCCACATCNCCAAACGCGGGCCTTCCCAAGGCATCCCACATCATCCAGCTGACACATACCAAGCACTAAAAGCAGAGCTAAGTATCAAGTCGTTGCCCAAAGAAGCCCCCCCTCCCCCACGACGTCGCCCACAGTTAATCCGAGTTAGTTAAATATGGTACCACACCTCGGAAATGTTTCTGTATATTTAAACTCGAGACAATATAACCAACCAGTAAAGGGAAACACCGAAAGACTAACTTATTGATATACCCTCAACATTCAAGGCACCTTATAGTCTGTGCCACCTAATATTAACTGGAGACCCTAGGACCCACTGGTGGGGAATAGCATCAATGTAAATACCCAAATTAGTAGTGTGAAGGATAGTGTACATAATATTGTAAATACACAAATTAGTAGTGTGAAATAGAGAGTAAATGAAACTGTAAATATCCAAATTAGTTCTGCAATTGAATATGTAAATAGTGTAAATGAAAATGTAGACAGGAAAATTGACTCTGTAAATGAAAACGTAGACAGAAAAATTTACACTCTAAATGAAAATGTAGATAGGAAAATAAAAGGCATTAGCGAGTTAGAGAACACCAAAATTGACAATGCGAACGAAAGAATACACAGTGTAAAAGAAATAGTGAACAGTGTAAAAAACAGAATAGACAGGGTCGAGAATGAAATGAAACAGGTAATAAGTGTGATGAAGAAGGAATGGCAGGACTATCTTCAGCAGCGGAACTCTACCCTCACCAAATATGCAGCCAAGAAAAGTGGGGAAGCAGTGCAAGCTTTAACCAACAGAGCAACCTCGAAAGGTAGTCAGCAACTCTGCAGCATTAGCATCGGGCAACCAGGAGTGGGGAAAAGGGTCTCATTTAAGCCCGCCCATTACGATGGCTAGACTTCATGGCTGGTCAGCAGAATAGCGGGACTACTACCTTGCTGCTGTACTGAGAGGCCCCGCACTCAGCATACTGCAATCTCTGCCAAAGCGACATCGACTGCAGTACACCACACTGGTGTCAAACTTGGAGCTACGTTTCAGCGACTGATACCTGCGACATGCCCACCATGCCCAGCTGCGAAGCCGCACCCGGCGACCAGGAGAGCCACTGCAAGAGCTATGGCAAGACATCATGCGGCTGTCTCAACTATCTCTGGAAGGGTGCTCCGAGGAGGCGCGTAACATCATAGCAGTTGGCTTCTTCATCAATGTCGACGCCTACACAGAGGTACAGCAAGCAGCACTTCTGGCTGCTTCCCACACAACATGCAGGACGCCCTGGCCCGAGTACTGGAGGTGGAGTCAGCAAGACAGGGGGCCGCATCCCGACATCCGGTACGGGCAGTGACGCTGAACGAAGACTATGAAGACAGCATGAAGAAGACACTGAAGGAGTTGCAGATGGCTGTGAAGGACATCGTTTCCAGGGTCCGCGCTACAGAGCTTCACAGCGTCCCACTTAAATGGCCTGAGTGTTTGTGATGTGGACAGCTGGGGCACCTGAGAGCCTACTGTCCACAACAACAACAGCAGCAGCAGCAGAAGCAGCAGCGAGAAAAAAGAGACAGCGAGAGGTAGGTGAGAATACAGCACATTCTGAAAACTTGTAAACACCGATCTTAGGGGGCGAAGGTCGGTGACTGTTGGAGGGAAGACCCCAATTTTCTTACATGCACGGTCAGTGAAATAGGATTTGGATGCAATATTGGTGGAGGGGAGCCTGAATGACGTTCTTTGGCAGATGGTTGTCAAAACTGGGGTAACCATAACAGTAGTAAGACCAGACATCCTCGGGCCTTCTCCCCAGCGATTGCCCGATGATGCATGGAACGATGCTATTTGACTACAGCAACACGTGAGACAAGTAAGAAGTAAGAGGAAAGTGNATTGCCCGATGATGCATGGAACGATGCTATTTGACTACAGCAACACGTGAGACAAGTAAGAAGTAAGAGGAAAGTGATCTTGAAACTTGGTGACCTCAACATAGAGCACCATGTTTACATAGCAGAAATAGATATCAATGTCNATCTTGAAACTTGGTGACCTCAACATAGAGCACCATGTTTACATAGCAGAAATAGATATCAATGTCTTTTGGGGCTTGATGTATAATGCAAACTGGGGTGCTGTATCGATACTTGACTTTGTGTACTAAGGGTNTTTTGGGGCTTGATGTATAATGCAAACTGGGGTGCTGTATCGATACTTGACTTTGTGTACTAAGGGTAGGCAGTATAAAGTTGGGGGTTTCAACACGGCATGATTTGTCTTCCCCAGTTAGCTGCCCAGTATTATGTGGTCCGCTTCTAGTGAAATTGCCATTACATGCAGATGTCAAGGAAAGTTTGTCAGACATTAGGGTCTAATTGAGTCAGCAAAGAAGATTGGTGTCCTGTCAGGTAAATTTTTTGTAGCAAGGAATTTGGACTCTTCTAATTCTTACAGTTTTCCAGTTAGAATGATAAATTTGTCCGATTGTGCCATTCGNTAGCAAGGAATTTGGACTCTTCTAATTCTTACAGTTTTCCAGTTAGAATGATAAATTTGTCCGATTGTGCCATTCGTCTTGAGGAAGGGGCCGTGATAGGTGTTTGCAAGCAGGTCACACAGATACTTCTGNGATTGTGCCATTCGTCTTGAGGAAGGGGCCGTGATAGGTGTTTGCAAGCAGGTCACACAGATACTTCTGAATGTTCTCAAAGATTCTAGAGTAAAACAAATAGAATGTCATTTACTAGAAGTACTGGAGGAACTGCTAGCAAGAATGAAGTAAAATCTTAACNTAGAGTAAAACAAATAGAATGTCATTTACTAGAAGTACTGGAGGAACTGCTAGCAAGAATGAAGTAAAATCTTAACTGGCGACTGCAGAGCAATAGGGATGTCTTCTCATGTCAACAAAATTACCTTGGAAGGACTAACTTGATCTGCTATCACACTGATGCATAGGTGATGCCAGGCCCATAAAGCAGTCACCATGATGACTGCCACTAGCTTTGCATGAGGCAGCTGAGGGAATTCTGAAGGAAATGAGGGAGTTGGATGTGATAGAACCATCAGGTAGTCCCTCGTGATCCCAGATTGTTCTTGTTAAGAAAGATGGTTTTTAGAGGTTTTGTGTAGATTATTGCCTGCCTTATAATGTGACAAAGAAAGACTCATATCTGATCCCAAGGATAGATGACACGAACAGCATAGCAGGTTTGCCATAGTTTTCTACTTTGGACATGAAGAGTGGCTAATGGCAGTGTGAGATGGCCCCAAAGGACCAAGAGAGGGCAGCATTTTGTGCACAAGGGAAAGGAACCTGGCAGTTCAAAATTATACCTTTTGGGCTACGTAATGACCCTGCCACCTATAANTTTGTGCACAAGGGAAAGGAACCTGGCAGTTCAAAATTATACCTTTTGGGCTACGTAATGACCCTGCGACCTATAAACGCCTGATGGGAAAATTCTGCCTTTAGATATGTCAGGTTTTTCTAGATGACGTGAAAGGGAGGACATTTGAAGAGNACGCCTGATGGGAAAATTCTGCCTTTAGATATGTCAGGTTTTTCTAGATGACGTGAAAGGGAGGACATTTGAAGAGTACCTATCATGCTTAGACTCTGTGTTCCAGAAAGTGGCTGCATCCAACTTGAAACTGGTTCCTAAGAAGTGCCACCTGTTTTAAAAGAAAATAAATTTCTTGGGACATGCAGTGTCAGACCATGGAATCGAAACAGACCCTGAAAAGACCAAAGTAATAAGAAATTGGCAGACACCAAAACACAAAACTGAAGTGCGGAGTTTTATAGTATTATGTGCCTNAAGACCAAAGTAATAAGAAATTGGCAGACACCAAAACACAAAACTGAAGTGCGGAGTTTTATAGTATTATGTGCCTATTACCGTCCATTTTGTACCTGGGTTTGCCACAATTACCNAGTTTTATAGTATTATGTGCCTATTACCGTCCATTTTGTACCTGGGTTTGCCACAATTACCAAGCCACTACATGATCTGACTGAGGTGAAAAGGAGATATCATCGGACCATTGAGTGTGAAAATGCTTTTAGTAAACTAAAGAAAATTCTGATATCTCCACCAGTCCTGGGTTCCCCGAAAATTAGGGTCTATTCATTTTGGACACTGATGCTAGTGAGGTAGGCATTGAAGCTGTGTTATCTCAGGTTCAAGATGGGAAGGAAAGACCACTAGAATACTTCAGTAAGGTATTGCATAAGCCTGAGAGACATTACCGTGTTACACGCAGGGAGCTTCTGGCCATGGTGAAAACTTCCACTGGTAAAACTTCCACCCTTACGTTTATGGCAGCTATTTTATTCTAAGAACCGACCATGCTTCATTACGCTGGCTACTAAATTTCAAGAACCCCGAAGGTCCAATAGCATGGTGGATACAGCATCTTCAAGAATATGACTTTGAAATACAGCATAGATCTGGACGTCTTCACAGCAATGTGATGCACTTTCTAGGAGGCCATGTGAGCCATTTTGTCATCATTGCTAACGCCAGGAAGAAAAGGGTGATGAATCGCTGAAGGTACAGAGGACAAGAATTCAAGGTTCTCTATCTTGTGGTGGGACACCGACCTGGAGTGATGAGCGTATTAGGAAAGATCAGCTGAATGATCCCACTTTGCAGCCATTACTTAAGTGGAAAGAAGCTGGCTGTCGGCCAAAATGGGAAGAGATATCTGGAGTGAGCGCAGCAGTCAAAGCATATTGGAAACAATGGAATTCCCTTGTACTCAAGAATGGCATACTTTACAGAAACTGGGAAAGTAATGATGTAAAACTCACACGTTTGCAGTTGGTCCTTCCAGAATGCAGGGTTCCAGAAGTCTTAAAAGAAACTGCATAATGCAGCAGTCAGTGGGCACTTTGGTATTAATAAGACCCTTGACAGAGTTAGACTGAGATTCTACTGGCTTCTTTGTCTAGAGGATATTGAGAAGTGGTGCTGTTTGTGCAACACCTGCACTGCGAGGAAGAGACCAAGGACCAGAGGACAAGATCACATCCAGAAATACAACGTTGGAGCCCCATTCAAGAGGATGGTAGTACATATTCTGGGTCCCTTGCCTGTCACAGAGAGAGGTAATCGTTATCTCCTGGTGGCCCAATATTACTTTACTAAGTGACCTGAGGTAATTCCCCTCCCAAACCAAGAAACGCATACTGTGGTTAAGGTACTCGTAGAGCATGTCTTCTCGAGGTTTGGTTTGCAACTAGAACAACATTCTGATCACGGAAGAAAATTGAAGCTGCGGTGTTCCAAGACGTAACAAAAATTTTGGGGATGAAAAAGACTAGGACTACAGCCATACACCCTCAGTCGGATGGAATGGGTAGAGAGGCTTGACCGCACTCTTGAGCAGTACCTGTCAATCTTTGTGGCAGACAACCAAAAGGACTGGGTTTCAAAGGTGTCATTGTTTCTTCTAGCTTACCGTTCAGCAGTTCATGAGTCCACAAGGGTAACACCATCAAAGATGCTATTTGAAACAGAGCTACGCCTCCCTAGTGACCTGCTGTTTGGCTGACTGACAGAATAGGAAGCTGCAGCCCTTGACTATGGCAGCAAATTACGTAACAGACTTGTTCACATTCATAATTTTGCTCAACAGCACCTCAGAATAAATATTGACAGGATGAAGATGTGGTGTGATAGGAGAATGTTGGGCGAGGTATTTCAAGGACAACTGGTGTGGCTGTACAACCCAAAGAGGAGAAAAGGGTACTGCCCGAAGCTACAGAAATGTTGGGAAGGCCGCTACAGGATTCTGAAGAAGATCAATGCTGTGGTCTTTTGGATTTGTCGTCAACGCTCTCGGACGAAGCCAAAGGTTGTCCACACTGACCAACTGGCACTCTACGAAGGTCTAGATGTTACAGAGTCTGTTTGGAACGAACATACTTGAGGAGGGGGCAGTGTTACGTGTTGCTGGTCTGCGCGACTGACCTTGGCCCGCCCCGCACGAGTGGGCGGAAGAGAAGGACAGAGTAGTGATTGTCAATGGGATGTTTGAATGATAGTCAAGCGATAATCATACCAGCATTTTGAGTTATGGAGGCATTCTGCCACAATAACCCTTTCTTGGCTCGACGCCCCTGACATTCTGCGGATAGGATTTCTGCGTTTATCTGAAGAATGCTCTGGATTACTGACCTCATTTTCTCAGTGTGACTCGGGGTACGTTGGAACCTTCCAGACGGTCAGGGCAAACAATATAAAAGTATGACAGGTCTCCGAGTCTGGAGTTGAGTTGAATAGTTGTTGAATCTACAAGTGGCTGAGTTCTGAGCGATAGAAGACAAGCCGCAAGACAAGTGACCAGCGGAAGAGAAATCTGCGACTGCGAGTACCAAGCAGTGAAGAGTGCAGCTGACAGACTGGACTATTGAACTAGATGCATGAATGAAAGACATTACAAATGATGGTAACAGATAGACTGAACATGTGTTCATGATGAGTATGAGTTAATGGACTGTAACCAAACAGAGACATTAAGAAGGATGTTAATTAGAGCTGAAATAGACATTAAATATTGTGTTCACTGTTAAACAAAAATAGTAAAAGTGGAGACAGATAATTTAATGCTGTAAATAAAAGCTGTGTGAATAAATTAGAAATCAAATTTAGTTGTTTATTTTTTATTAAGACCTCCATCCCTCACAAACTCAGATACGCCCTCAGGCGTACATGTAACACTACCTATCTTACTATTAGCAATTGTTATTCACTGTCTGTGCAATATTTAATGTCAATCTCAATACTAATTAAAGTCCTTACCACTATATATATTGTTACTGTCACTGAATACACCTTTATTATTTACACATACTCAATCCAACTGTCTTGACGGAAGTAAGGTTTACAGACAGTACGTAAGTCAAGTTATCTCCCGCCCACCAGTTTCACACTCCACTCTACCAATTTTCGCAGTCTGCAGACATTCCCGCTGATCACTGCCGTCACCACTTGTCACTTCACTGCCTTGTCGCTTCGCTGTCTTTACACAACTGACTCTTAAGGCTGTATAATGCTCCAAACTCTAAACTGTCAACTCAAANCTTGTCGCTTCGCTGTCTTTACACAACTGACTCTTAAGGCTGTATAATGCTCCAAACTCTAAACTGTCAACTCAAAGGCACATCATGGCTTAAATAGACCAGCTGGTCCGATCCAGAAGGTTCCCAGCACTGACTCAGAGTGATTGTCTCCGATTCCGTTATTGGTCTTGTAAGAACGTTCAGTAACTCACATTCAATGCGCTCAATGACAGGAGGCTCCACAGGTTCCGATAGAGTATTGTGGCAGCAGTATGTGCGGTGGCATGCCTTTGTAGAACTCAGAGCACTACTTGGGTTACCAGTAATGCCCTTGACACTCTGCTTTGCACGTTTGAGTGGCACAGGGCAAGGGAAGCGATGCAGTGTGACAACATTTAACTCTGTCCCCTCCTCAATTCTGTTCATCCCAAACAGACTCTGCAACATCCAAACTTTCGTAGAGTGCCAGTAGGTCAATGTGGACGACCTTGGGATTCGNCTGAGTCTCACTAACAGAGGCTAAGGCAATAACCAGAACATTCTTGCAACAGTAACTCACATTCAATACGCTCAAGGACAGGAGGCTCCACAGGTTCCGATAGAGTATTGCGGCAGCAGTATGTGCGGTGGCATGCCTTTGTAGAACTCAGAGCACTACTTGGGTTACCAGTAATGCCCTTGACACTCTGCTTTGCATGTTTGAGTGGCACAGGGCAAGGGAAGCGATGCAGTGTGACAACATTTAACTCTGTCCCCTCCTCAATTCTGTTCATCCCAAACAGACTCTGCAACATCCAAACTTTCGTAGAGTGCCAGTAGGTCAATGTGGACGACCTTGGGATTCGCCCGAGAACCTTTACGACAAATCCGAAAGACCACATAACTGATCATCTTCAAAATCCTGTATGAGCATTCCCAAGATTTCTGTAACTTCAGGGCAGTGGGTTGTACAGCCACGCCAGTTGTCCTTGAAATACCTCGCCCAACATTCTCCAGTCATACCACATCTTCATCCTGTCACTTTTTATTCTGAGATGCTGTCAAGCAAAATCACGAATGTCAACTAGTCTGTGACATAATTCACAGGAATAATCTGGAGCAACAGCTTCCTCTTCTGTTGGTCGACCAAACAGCAGGTCACTAGGGAAGTGTAGCTCTATCCCAAAGAGCCTCCATGATGGTGTTACCCTTGCAGACTCGTGAAGTGCCGAGTGGTAAGTAAGTAGAAATAATGGCACCTTTGAATCCCAGTCCTTTTGGTTGTCTGCCACAAAGATAAGACAGGTACTGCTGAAAATGTGGTCAAATCTCTTGAACATTCCATCAGACTGAGGGAGTAATGCTGTAGTCATAGTCTTTTTCATCCCCAGAATCTTTTTAATATCCTGAAACACAGCAGCTTCAAACTTTCCTCCCTGATTGGAATGGATTTCTAGTGACACCCCAAACATTGAGAAGGCATGCACTACAAGTGCATCGGCCACAGTAAGTGCTTCTTGGTTTGGGACGGGAATGACCTCAGGCCACATAGTAAAGTAATCTTGGGCCACNCATCGGCCACAGTAAGTGCTTCTTGGTTTGGGACGGGAATGACCTCAGGCCACATAGTAAAGTAATCTTGGGCCACAGATTACCTCTCTCTGTGGCAGGCAAGGGGCCCAGAAATATATGACGGTAGGAGAGTTTACCTCGAGGTTGTATGTATTTATGTAGGCAAACTTGTCCCCAAGTTCTTGGTTCCTTCCTCGTGGTGCAGGTGTCACACATTCTGCACCACTTCTCAACATCCTCCCNATCGGCCACAGTAAGTGCTTCTTGGTTTGGGACGGGAATGACCTCAGGCCACATAGTAAAGTAATCTTGGGCCACCAGTAGATACAGATTACCTCTCTCTGTGGCAGGCAAGGGGCCCAGAATATATACTGCCATCCTCTCAAATGGAGCTCCAACATTGTATTTATGTAGGCAAACTTGTCCCCAAGTCCTTGGTTCCTTCCTCGTGGTGCAGGTGTCACACATTCTGCACCACTTCTCAACATCCTCCACACAATGGAGCCAGTAGAATGTCAGTCAAACTCTGTTGAGGGTGTTATTTGCACTAAAGTGGCCACTGGCCGCCATATTATGAAGTTCCTTAAAGAATCTGGGAACCTTGCATTCTGGAAGGACAAAATGTAAGTTTGTGTATTTGCTATCATAACTTTCCCAGTNTCTGGGAACCTTGCATTCTGGAAGGACAAAATGTAAGTTTGTGTATTTGCTATCATAACTTTCCCAGTTCCTGAGCATGCCATTCTTTAGCATGAGGGAATTCCATTGTGCGCACTATGCTTTGACTGCTGTGCTCAAGCTNATGCCATTCTTTAGCATGAGGGAATTCCATTGTGCGCACTATGCTTTGACTGCTGTGCTCAAGCTTTTCCACTCTAGTAAGGGATGCAAAGTGGTATCATTTAGCTGATGTTTCCTAATACCCTCATCACTCCATATAACTGACACATCACAAGAAACAGAAACTTGAATTCTTGTCCTCCGTACCTTCACTGATCCACCATTTTTATTTCTGGCATTCACATTGATAATAGAATGGTTCACATGGCCTCATAGAAAGTGCATCTGTATTGCTGTGAAGACATCCAGATTTGTGCTATATTTAAAAGTCATATTCTTGAAGATGCTGTATCCACTGGGCTATTNATTGCTGTGAAGACATCCAGATTTGTGCTATATTTAAAAGTCATATTCTTGAAGATGCTGTATCCACTGGGCTATATGACCTTCGGGGTTCTTGAAACCAAGTAGCCAGCATTATATTCTTAGAATAAAATGTCTGCCATAAAGGTAGGGGTGGAAGCATGAAATTACCTTCACCATAGCCAGACACTCCTGCAGGTAATGCAGTAATTTTTCTCAGGCTTGTGCAGTACCTTACTGAAGTATTTTAGTGGCCTCTCTCTACCATCCTGAACCATAGATAACACTGATTGGGAATCCTAAGACTGGGGTAAATATCAGAATTTCCTTTAGCTTGCTAAAATCAACTTTGCAATCAGTGGTCCAATGAAATTACCTTTTTGCATCAGTCAGTTCATGCAGTGGCTTGGTGACTGATGTGAACCCAGGGAAAAATTGATGGTAGTAGGGACATAAGCATAGAAAACTCCCCCACTTTGGTTTTTTCAGTTGGTGTTTGCCAATTTATTATTGCTTTGAACTTCTCGGGAATCAGTTTCAATTCTGTGGGCAGACACTACATGTACCAAGAAATTTATTTTCTTTTAGAAAAAGTGGCACTTCTTGGCAACTAGTTTCAAGGTGGCTGCTGCCACTTTTTGAAACACAGTGTCTAAGCATGATATGTGCTCTTCAAATGTCCTTCCTGTCATAACAATGTCTTCTAGGTAAACCTGATAGATATCTAAAAGAAGGGCTTCTTGATCCTGCATTCGAAGGTAGCCAGGGGCATTACATAATCCAAAAGGTGTAAC
>NQII01013179.1:0-15587 GCA_002778355.1 Clitarchus hookeri
GAATGAAAATGTGCTGTCTGACAATTTCCCAGAATTCCTAATACTTCCAAGTTTCACATATATTCACTGTTAAAAACGTGTAAATATAGTACCCGAACACTTTCAATATTAAAATTAATCAGTTCCATATCACTCGACTGCAGCCTGGTAATTAACAGAGTGCGCATATAGGTTATTAATAGCAGCGGTGCACAACTGGCAGCAGCTGTTCAATATCTGAATTTGATCTGGTGGCTCCACGGTTAAGCTGCAACCCGATTAAGCCGCTTCCTGTAAATAGGGAGTTTACTGTATTTATACTCTGAAGTTTCCTCTATCTTCTGCCCTTGCCATTTATAAGTGCCTTCCTACTGAACTTGACAATCTTTGTTTTTCATACATTAATCTTAATTTTATTCTTTTCTGTAAACCTCATTTGTTCTATGTCCTCCTGTATATTATTCTCCCCACTCACCTTTGCATACAGCACACAATCATCCTAAAATAGCCTCACATTGCCAGCCACCATTATCCACAGGTCATTAACCATAATGGTTAACAACAAGGGGCCCAGCAAACTACCCTGTAGAACCCCTGAACCCCACTTTCACCCTCTGTTATATACCCCTTACGAAGTCCCCTATCAAATCTACTACCCACTTATCATCCAGTAGCTCGTCCACTTTTCGCATAAAAATCTTATGGGGTACCGTATCACCTACCAAAACATGTGGGTTTACATGACCTACCTTAATATTTTTTACTTGGTTGCCAAATTTGGCAGAAAACCATTGATTGTTTCCAGAGATGACATAAAAACCTTATTTTTACTGTGATGCTCTCTTAATAATGGTGGTCAAAAAGAGGCTATCTATTGACACATTTTATGTTTGTTATATATGCTCTACTTTCAGCATAAGTTTGGTTGAATTTTGTTAAATNGGCTATCTATTGACACATTTTATGTTTGTTATATATGCTCTACTTTCAGCATAAGTTTGGTTGAATTTTGTTAAATACGTATATACAGCAAATGAAACTAAAATATTTATATGGCCACCATTTTTTTAAAAAAGAAGTTCCTCCATTTGATATATATATATATCACGGCCTACAATAGTATTACTTGTATGCCAAATTTGGGAAGAATCGGTTGAGTAGTTCCCGNATATATATATATATCACGGCCTACAATAGTATTACTTGTATGCCAAATTTGGGAAGAATCGGTTGAGTAGTTCCCGAGATAAACTTTATTTTTTCATGTTTCACTAGCTTTCAAAATGGTAGACCAATAACATTATGGCTTTTTTAATTTAACGCTGATAGCATGCACTGCCAAACAACCAAAAGTTGGCTTCAATCGTTAAAATTGTCTCCAAGATATAACATAGTGCTATAAATTTTCAAATTGTCACCATCTTGAAAATAAGTAGACCTATAAGATCAAAAACTATCAAAGTAAAATTTTTGGTAATCGTTAGGAATCGCGGCTTTTCAGAAAAACGGGAAAACAATACCAGAAAATTGTGTATATCAACATTAGTAATCACACTTAACATGATTTTCATGGGGGCATCATGTTATTCCTAATATACATTGCAATGACGCAGTATTCTTAATTTTCGGGACACGTGTTTCATTTTCTTTTGCTTTGGTAAGCTCCATAATATTTTTATCTGGTTTGAAATTAAAAGCAGTGGTGGTTCGTTTCGAACGTTGTAGTTTTTAGTAAGAGTGGAGAGTGAGAGTGGCAGTCCACACCAGGCCCTTATCTCAGGTTAGGAGGGTGATAGGCAGCACAAGTACATGTGTGCCTGTCGCCTTCTGTCAGTTGATACAGAGCAGTTGTCGAAGTCAGTCGTCTAAAGTCAGTTGAATCAAGTCATTCTTTTGAAGCAGTCGTCAACTAGTACTCGCCTAGGCCGCGCCGGGCTTAGCGCTAACCCCCACACCGGCAAACTAGACCTTACTAGATTATTTCTCCGCCGGTGTGGGAGGTCGCTGCATTTGTTATTTCTTCGGACAAGTTTTTAAGAATTGAAATAATTCCTAAACGACTGTGGCTCTGTTCTGCACGTGTCTATTTATCTGTGAACAGTTCGTACTCTGCATACCAGAAATTCGTAAGTGAACTGTGTCACTTGAATTGATAAATAAAAGTATGGAACAAAACAAAACCGGAACTTGACTTTATTTCATATTTTATTGGCGTCCATTTTACAGAGTCTCGTGTTACTCCGTCTTGAGCTAGTCGAGTGGTAGTCGGCAACTTGAAGCCGGCTGTAATTGTGCGCGTGCCACGTTACAACATCTTCAAATGTGATAGTGGGGATACCTATGGATATCAAGGAAATTGTGGCGTTAAATGTGTAAAATTTATGTAAAATATATGTCAATTGAGTTACTTAAACATGTTAAATGCAAGAAGACCTAACCCAACTTCACGATAGGTGATTACAAGGAGGAGAGCCAACACATGATAGTGTTAGAAAAAATATAATGAAGTGTGCGTTGGTTTACCCACCCCCCGTGATTCTCCTATAGATTTAATTTGGTTAGGTCTTCTGTATTTGACATCGCTAGGCAGCAGCAGTACATAAGCCCTTCAATTCCCACATTAGCATACAATACTACACAGTTAAATTCACTACACACAAAATACTTTCCATGCTAAAACTAGACTATAAATTAAGTTACCCATGTAAGGGGCGAGTATAGATCCTTGGTGATGTATTGCTGACAACTCATGTATAGAACACGTTTACCTTCTATTCTAATGTCTAAATCCCACAAACAGTTGTATTTCCACACAATAATTAGATTTAACACTTCACATGGAAATAATTGCAAAGAAACACTCATAATAGCACTCTCCATTCGTAAACACGCCATCATATCGTCAAATTCACACGGAACACCAAACCTCCGCACACAGCAGCATACAACCAAAAATTGATACACTACGCTACTGTAAAATTAAAAATAGATGGCAAAAATCCATTTACATTTGTTTCCTCTGTATGCATTGTTGTTGCACAAATGTATCATGGTGATACACGTAAAATGTATGTAAACAAAGCCTCTGAACGCCTTTTTGTATGATATATTGTATATATATATATTTTGTACTACTTCCACATAATGTGCAATCCTCTTGTAAATATCAACAAGGTACGTCTTGCAAAATTCAACAGAATTAAATGTTATTCTGACACTATTTAATTAAAGTGGTTTATTCCTGTACATCCTCAGCATGTTGGCACACACATACCCAATTATTCATGTACTGTGAATTAATGTTTAATTTAGAAAGATGTTTTTGCATTTAACATGGTTAAGAAACCCAAATAAAATATATTTTACTCAATGTTTTCCAGAAAAGCAGTGTGATACAAGTTTTATGTATGACGATGGTAATGGTAATTATAAGAAATTGTGACTTTTCTTAAGTAGGTCACAGCAGTATGAAAACTGTACAGCTCACAATGTTGAAAAAACCCCAGCACATTGTAATTTGGACGCTGCATTATGTTAAAAGCAATAGCAATTGCCTCAGGTACATCCTATAATTCCAAACTGCTACAAACAAAAAAAGAAGCAAAAGACACAAATTAGTGCAACCATTTCAACACGTTTCGATGTTAGTTTATATGCATTTGAGGAGTGCTGATCACAGTACATGCATTCATGGATCTACCGGTATTCAGGGTAGAAGGTCAAGTCTAGCCACTGTTTGCTGAAATGTGTTTTCTTATTCATCATAATGAAAATAAACAATATCACAAAAATTATGGCAGCAAATGCTTAAAAGTCTGATTATTTCTTCCAACATCAGGGTCCGATGGTGCAAGATGGCTGTGCACACACATGTAAAAAACAGGTCATGCCAGACAGCGATGTGTGCACTCAATAATAAACGGCAGTTTGATTTCAGAGTTCACTGCCCCATAATATGGAGGCACATTCATTCAAAAATACTAACAAATATGTACAGCGAAACCAGTTTAAGAGAAGATGTTCCCTCATAAATTTTCCTGCATAAAATGTCAACATTTTAATATTCACTTCAATTTTGCCATGCGTACATTTTTCTCCCACTTGAAACATTTGAACTGATCACCAATATCTTGCCTATTACATCAAATTATCACTGATAAGCACAAAACACTATTTTAATACTTGTATTGACAACACTTAAAGCTGTAAAATCCTTTCAGTATATCAGATGTGCATTTTTTCATCAAGCATAAGGTCACTGAAGATCATAATGCTTCCACAAAGAGCTAGCACAGTTCCACGGAAAAAAAGGTGACAGTCATAACAGAGGATGGTCTTGAAAAATTAGCTACAGTCTTGTACTGATTATGGATGAACATGACGCAACTTCCAACAAACACTTTCTGAACTGTGGCTACTTGTTTATGTGGTAAGGTCAACAAACTGGCAGTCTCTCTCTGCTCATCGATCGATAATGCCAACCATGTTCTTTCCGGGGCTCTGCAGCATGTATTCAAGATGCAGCATTTATTCCACGCTCATTCTGGGGCCCGAACAGTCAAGATTGGCAATGCTAAGAAGACGTGTGCTTGTCGCATGACTGCACTGGCCACTAGCATTCCGTCTGTGCGGATTCGTTTGTCCCTTGTGACACTTGGTTACATTGTGGAGAAGATTCTGATATAGGCCTACAATATAAAATGTTACATGGCTTGCTATTCCCGACCAAAACCATTTTTTTAAGTGAAATTCCTGACTTTTACTGACTGTGGAAACCATGCAATATGCCTATTTCCCTCATTCCAAATGTCTATCACTCATGCATCCAATTAAATAGTCCTGCCAACCACCAATCATTGCTCTGTTGGCTCATTGCTTTGCTGTCTTCGCACGTCTGTCACTAAGGTCGCACAATCCTCCAAACTCTCAACTGTCAGTTCGGAAGCCCGTCGCGGCTTAAGTAGCCTTGCTGACTCAATCTAGAAGGTTCCCTGCACCCTGAGTCAAGCTGAGAGGTAAGAGCAATGACAAGAACATTCTTTCAATGATAACATCCAAAATTTAATCCGCTGAAGTTCAGTCGCACGAGTCGTGATAAGTTTATTGTGGCAACTTGCCTTTGAATGTCGCAGCGCACTTCTCTTGTTATGACCTTCACACACTCCTTCACTCACTCGCGCAGGACAAGGGAAGTGATGCAAAGCAGTAAGTGCATAACAGTATGAAGCAGGTAAATCAACGTACCCTCCATGGTGGCCATCACTCGTACTCCGGGAAGCAGAGCAGCACACATTGCAAGTGAAATCATGTTTTCGGAGCTATTTTTCAACAGTGTTAACATTTTTTTGTGCATTTTGGCAATTCTTGTGGTAATATTGTTACCAGTTTTTTCTTTTTCACTTTTACCTCACAGTTATACTGACCTTCGTAGCCTCCCCNCATAGCAGGCCTATGTACTGCAAATATCATAATGCACCAATGCAATTATTAGTTAGTATGATCAATACTGTCAATTCATACCAT
Organism: Clitarchus hookeri; assembly: GCA_002778355.1. Taxonomy (NCBI): domain Eukaryota; kingdom Metazoa; phylum Arthropoda; class Insecta; order Phasmatodea; family Phasmatidae; genus Clitarchus; species Clitarchus hookeri. The sequence goes on from NQII01013179.1 coordinate 5,503, forward strand.
TTTTGCAATTCCCAATTCTTCACAATTACCATAGTAGGTAACTTGGTTTCCTTATATTGAGTACGTCCATACCAAACTTTCAAGCATAATATATTTACTTTGTAAATCTTATTGGAGTAGTTCCCTTATAACAAATTTTAAAATCTATTGTAAATAATGATTTGATTCTTTGGTGTTGCAGTACTAAATATAAGAGACTGTGTTAGTTCAAATGAAAGCAGTGAGGATTATAAATAATCATTGCTCAGAAAGCACTGTAAAGATTTGTATAACTAAAGACTTTAACTGTGACACACCTAAAAACAACATTGTTTTTGCAGTAAGAAAAATTTAACTTAACAAGCGAGTTATTCTATAAAACGATATTATTCTTTTAATTCAACCGAAGATAATATACTGCCCTATTCAATAATTTACTACCCTAATATTTGGGTTTGGAGCTAGAGTATGAGCTGGAATTGTAGCAGGATAGTTAAACTGACAAGTCTGAGTCAAAAGTATGGTATACTGACTGCAGTCCTGGTTAAAAATATATAATGTTTTAAAAAGTGGATTGCAGTGGAGAGATTTGGGTGGCTCTTAACATCCAGATCTTGAGAGCCAATGAGGGTGAAGCGATATGAGTATGGAGCAGCACCGGAATGAAGGGGTGGGGGAAACAGGAAATCCCAGAGAAAACCAGCCAATAAGCGACATCGTTTGGCACGATTCCCACTAGCAAAAATCCATGAGCGACCCCACCGGGAATTGAACTTGTTTCGCATGGGTGGGAGGCGAGTGGTCTAACCACTACACCACCGTGGTCCCATGTTTTTAAAAAGAAAGTTAAAAACTTGATAGTTTAAATCACATTTTATATGAGATAATACTTTGTCTCAAGTTCTGTAGTATGTCTCATTAAGTGACAAAGTAGATTCCATACTGACAACAGCAATAATAATACTAATAATAATAATAATTTTAACATTTAGTTGGGCTATCGCTCTATGGCAAATGCTTCCTTCCCTCATCCATTTTCACTCTCCAGTACCTACCTAAATCGCCCAACCCCCTTCACCATCACCAAATCCTCCCATAATAACTTCCACCCCCTATCTGTTCTCCTTAGCATGAACTACTGTACCCTTTCTGTCCACTTCCATAACCTCTGAAACATTCTACTGTTTGCACCTCTCCTATACTGTACAGCTCCTTACCGGTAATGCAATACGTGCACCAATATCCTTTCCTCCTCCTTTGAGAGCCTGGTTCTTCTCCTACCGCAGCTTCAGTGGTCAAAATTTCTCCTATCTGCTGTCTGTGAAATGAACATAGTCCCTTCCTACACATTCACTGCCTACCCACTTCCTACTGTCTATGAATATGGCTCCCCCTTACCTGCATATCCTTTTATCACCGGCTTCAACTGCCGTAGCATAGTTGACCTCCTTTCTGACTAGTACTCCACTTGCTACCATCCTTGCTTGGGGAACTTCATTTTTAAACTGTTTCAGCCACCACTTAAGTGCTGTTCCACTTCACCTACTTCCTTAACCTTAACTGACTCACCTCCCCTTAAGCTTCTAACTCCATTCAGCTCATTTATTTTTGCCCCTCAAAGCACTGCCTTACAGATGAGATTTTAACGAATGCCCCTCAATTCCACACCCTTAATGATAGAACTGCCTATAAAAATCACCTCTGGTTCATTACCTATGTTCCTTTCCTTTACAGTCTCTCTTCCTGTTCCCTGCCTCTCCCTAAAATACATCTACTCTGCTCTTTTTCGCCCACCTCCTTCTGCTCACTCCTTGTACCTACAATATCCCTTGTCAGCACCCAGTTTCCTTCCCACGTTGCGCTGACTAGCTCTCCCTGCTTGCTGTCCTTCTCTGACTACTTCCCCACTACCTACCTCAATTCTTTTCCTTGCTATTTCCTTTTCTAACCTACTTCTCAACTTCTTGAATTCTACTTCTGCCTCCCTTTCTCTTCTGTCTTTCCTTTTCTAGATCACCATGTACCTTGGCTTGGACTGTACCCAGTTCTCCCTTAGCCTCTGATGGTTCCTTTTCTAATTTCACCAACCTCCCAGTTAAGTTCCTCGTGTCCCCCTCATTACTAACCACTTCCTCAATTCTCTCAATCCTACATTTCATCTCCCTCTCTTTTCTGCTCATCAACTCCACAACATCCCCTCTCCACCTTCTCTTCTTTTCTTTTTCCTCATCCTAAGTTGGTCGTGATGTTCTTTCTACAATTTTGCACCTCAATAATTCCCACAACACATTCCCCTCCTTTCCTGACTACGTTCCCTTCTCAGCTTCCCTGCCACAACCATTGTTGCCTCACTCGCACCCCACATTTAATGCACACCCATTCCTGCCCCAGTAAACCCTTACCCTCTTTCATCCCTGCACAGTTTGTGTAAAAACAGTTATCACAATGCACTCCGCTGTCAACCTTCCTCCACACCTTCCCACAACCCCTACACTTGCACTCCTCTCCCACAATTTTTTTTTCTAATTAACTACCATATATCTAACCTAATGGCTATCACTCTTAACTTTTTAACAGAACTGTTAACAGCTATGGAGAAAATACATTACACAATTACTAATAGTTTACATTATAATGATACTTAATTAATACAAATCCATATGGCCTAACTTTTCTAAAAAATATTGCGCAAAACAATTATTCTAACCTACAAAACAGCTTACAACTAAACAGTATTCTTCATTAACATCAAGAAGCTAAGATAGGATTTATATATTACAATAAGGTTTACTAAAATAAACCTTCCACTGTGGCCGAGTTCCACTTGGTACTGACAACGGCTGAAATTACTGACGAGCGCTCCTTTACATACTGATTCTGGTGATCAGTAACTGACGAATGGAGTTGTAGCATCTGGGTTGGAGGCTATACTTCCGAGTGAAGTTACTGACATACAGGTCAGGCAGCCTCAGTAAAAGCAGACGACACAACATGGCGGCGATGGATAATGAGCAAGTTACGTTGTTGTTATCTGCAGAAGATGCAGGTGGAAAGTATATTTTCACATTCTTCGATTTCATCATCAAGTGATGAGTCTGAATCAGACAAAGATGAATAGAAAAAAATATCCATCCCTGCTGACATGCTTGGCTTACCATTGCTTCACCATGCATAAAAGATGCCATTATTCCTGTTGAAAACTCTGCTGACGAGTGTTCCACCTGGTTCCACTTCTGAGCGCTACTGAGTGCTGATATTTTCTAATGGAGTTCCTTTTGATATGCTACTGGTCGGCACTGTCAGTACCAAATGGATGCGGGCTGTATAACAAATGTAACAATAAGGGCTGTGCTACAATTACCATGACCCCTGTCTTCGGATATCCTCGGTCCTCTCTGACGTTGAGAGTACTGATTGATCGACGTGATCATGTGGCGTCACGAGCCATGTCCTAACTTGTCCTTGCATGTCCTCTGTCCCCAGTCCGTAGCAAATTGGTCAATTTTTAATTTTTTTTGTCCTAGGTTGTCTCTTGTCCTCAGTTGTCCCGTGTCCCAAGAGTCTTTCATGGAAGAAGAATAATTTACCAACTGGTAAATGTAAAGAATAGCAGTTTTTTTGAAGGAGACATAGTAGACCCACAAAAGTTATATAAATGGCTTTTGCACACCTTACCTCGTCCATATTTAGGATGGTATAGTGATAAAATAAGCAGAATGTTGAAAATAAAATAGATAATATAAGAGCAGTTCAGCCGCTTTGTTTACGTCGGACGCCATGATGTTTGGCTGTGGATGTGTAGAAGTTACCGTATGTTAGTTGCAGTTTGGATGCGAGACAGTGCGGTTCATGATGAGTTGTGTGTGTTTTTGCGCCCGTCAGTTGTGACGTCCAAATCCAACCGTGCGAAGGCTTGTGATTTAAGAATGGATGGTGCAAGTACGAGCGATTCTGTGCGTGAAAGTCATCTATGTGGCAGGTGTTACTTGGATGTTTTAGTAGATCATGGTGTTTTGTTGAGTGAGGTAAGGTGCAAGTCATGCATGACTGTAGTTTAATTGGCCGAGGACAGTGGAATTGTACCCGCCGCCTACCTATGTGAGTTAATTCATATACTTCCGGTATGTTTTGCTGTTACTTTAAAACCCTACAATCCTAGATTAGAATAAAATTTATTATTTTCGGAAAAGCCCCTATTATTTACATTTACCTATCAATGAAATTCACGCACAATTTGTAATTGTAAACAAAAACATTTCTAAACATCGGCATAAAGGATAATGTGGAGTGTGCTATTGCAGAGCGGGGGAATAGTAAATATGTGCCATGCAGTTACGGCCTGTATTATTCAAGAAAATATAGGAATTTCAAAAATGCAAAATTTGACGGAAATTTTACTTTAATTCTGGATAAACATCGCAACGTGAATATAAAAATTACATGTTCCTATAATTGATAACCTATAAACACAGAGGTGACAAAAGTCATAGGATAGCAATATGCAAATATACAGATGGCAGTAGTATCGCGTATAGAATGTATAAATGGGCAGTGCATTGGTTGGGCTTTCATTTGTAGTCAAGTGATTCATGTGAAAAGGTTTCTGACGTAATTATGGCCGCACGACGGGAATTAACAGACTTTGAACGCGGAATGGTAGTTGGAGCTAGACGCATGGGACATTCCATTTCGGAAATGGTTAGGGAATTCAACATTCCGAGATCCACAGTGTCAAGTGTGTGTCAAGAAAACCTAATTTCAGGCATAACCTCCCACTATGGACACTGCAGTGGCCGACCAAGTGCACTTAATGACCGAGACCAACGACGTGTGCGCAGAATGGTCAGTGTTAACAGACAAGCAACACTTTATGAAATAACAGCAGGAATCAATGTGGGACGTACGACGGACGTTTCCGTCAGGACAGTGCGGCAAACTTTGGCTGTACTGGGCTATGCCAGCAGAAGACAGACTCGAGTGCCTTTGCTAACAGCATGACATCACCAGCAGCACCTCTCCTGGACTCCAGACCATATCAGTTGGACCCTAGACGACTGGAAAACCGTAGCTTGGTCAGATGAGTCCCGATTTCAGTTGGTAAGAGCTGATGGTAGGGTTTGAGTGTGACGCAGACCCCATGAATCCATGGACCCAAGTTGTCAACAAGGAACTGTGCAAGCTGGTGGTGGCTCCATAATGGTGTGGGCTGTTTTTACATGGAATGGACTTGATCCTCTGGTCCAACTGAACCGATAATTGACTGGAAAGGGTTATGTTCAGCTAGTTGGAGACCACTTGCAGCCATTCATGGACTTCATGTACCCAAACAATGATGGCATTTTTATGGAAGATAATGCGCCATGTCACCGGGCCACAACTGTTCGCGATTGGTTTGAAGAACATTTTGGACAATTTCTGCAAATGATTTGGCCACCAAGATCGCCCGACATGAATCCCATCAAACATTTATGGGACATAATCGAGAAGTCAGTTTGTGCACAAACTCCTGCACCGGCAAAACTTTTGCAATTATGGACGTCTATAGAGGCAGCATGGCTCAATATTTCTGCTGGGGACTTCCAACGACATGTTGAGTCCATGCCACGTCAAGTTGCTGCACTTAGCCGGGCAAAAGGAGGTACGACACAATATTAGGAGGTATCCCCATGACTTTTGTTGCCTCAGTGTAGATAAACTATTTTAATAAACAAAATGGCCTTTAAGTCAACACCTAACAATTATATCAGTCAAATACTCATGAATCAAAGCAAACAAATATAAAAAAACATGGCGCAAAGCATTTACTACCACGCAGTAGCAGTTTTCAAAACCTACTTGTTGGGACACCTTTGGGCATCTGTTGTAGCAGCAGATTGTCTCTCTCGTGACATCACTGAGGACAGAAGATCAAGGACATCCTAGGACATGTGACACAATAATTGTAGCAGGGGCTTAACCCACCAACTCTGTTGACATTGTTTCTTCCCCTAATCAAGGTTGCGATGCCAGTAACATGAACTACAAACTAACAAAACTTAACAAAAAATGATACTAATAATATAGGTTACTGACTATTCTAACAGCCAACTTTTACTTATCTAAACCAAAATACTAAATACTATATCTACTCCATAACTATACACGCCCAATAACAATAAAAATAAAAATAATTCTCCTGCAGCAAATCCACAACTTATAAGTATTTTTGTAAAGCACTTACAGTGTACATCATGATTGCGGCGTGTGCTTGAAACACTATCTCTCAGAAAATGCTAGCGATCCCGACTGGACGCAGTATAGAAATCTTTGGTATAAAAACCAAAACAAATCGGTTTCCTGCTTTCTAATCTTCGTTCACTTCACCCTGGAACATAAAACTAAGTAAAAGTCTGGAATCTCTATGGTAAATTAAAACTGCGTAAAATATTCAGCATTGATGAACAAACACATTAATTTAATAGTATCACCGGTAAAAATTTAACAAACACTTCCAAATTATATTGTATACAAACTCACCGGCATGAATGACACCGTCTAAGATCAAATCCTACATGTATTGTTATTTTTTCATTATGTTACTCTTAAAAAAACTGTTACTTAAATCAATAACGTAACAGAAAAATTTAAGACAAATATTTTCACAAAATTATTCACCATTCTTTAATACTAACTAATATAAAAGACTAAACACACATGGGTAGCACTTTCCGAAAACAAAACATAATTCATTTGTTCCTTTCAACAAAACCAGCCAGAAAGACACGTTAAAGTGCAAAAATGAAACGTCCGCCAAAACGAACACTTTGTGTACTTCATGCAGCAAACATTTGACCAAACAGAAGCTTTACTACTAAAGAAAAGTCACATTTGAGACGACACATACAGGTTCAATCAATTCAAATAAAGATTGTACATTTACCTAGCAACACATTTCCCCTAAATTGTGACTTAATGAATGTTTCATCTTTAATTTAACTGTCAGTAATATTATAAATTGATAAATCGAAAGTGTGTATGACAGTGTAGAGCAGTGGATAAGATAATTCTTGCTTTGTAAATGTGAACTGCAAATTTGAATTCAACTTCTTTGTTCAAATATTTTTATAATTACTATTTGTTTCCACATAAGTACATGTTAACAGAGTAAATTATTTTATATTTTTTTCCGTATTTCAAAAAATTTGCTTTGAATATATATATATATATATAATTATAATATATATATTAATATATATATATATATATATATAATTCTTGATCCTGTATTAGAATACTACAAGATAGAGGACGAACGAATTAATATGCTGATAATATTATTACTCCATATTACTTTGTTAATTTTTCGTAGCACATACTAGTGAATTGCAGTGTTACACAAAAATATGTATTGGTAGTACAGGCTGGTTTCATTTTTATGCCAACACTGACATGATAATGATTACAAATTGTACTTTAGTTCTAAATACAAAGCAAAAATATGTTAAAACATAGTTATAATTTTTTCACCCAAAAAAAATTTTGAACTTCTGCTCATAGGATGACGTCAACCAAGCGTCCATGTGAGCTCTCGTGACTACTTGCATCTCTGCAGTCACTTACACAACCTTGCCGACACTGGGCTGAGGCTAAAACTCGGCTACGAACACGATAGAATGTGCCACTAAGAACGGAAAACACCCACCGCGTCGTCACGTACTACGTGACTCAAGTGACATTCTTGCTTTATTCACACCAAAAGATAACTCTTTGGGGAGAATAACAAACATTCCAACACGATGTCCCCCCGAATGCCATAGCCATGAGGAGCACCATCCATTCGAGGAAATGTCAGGGCAACTCGAACAGCGATGCCCGATGTCTTACCCGGTGACGTCACATCGACCGAAATGCTGGTCAGGGTAAGAATGCGACATAAACGCCAAAGGGTGTGAAACAGTAGGAAATAAAATATTGTGCACATAAAAAGTGCTTCGGACCCCGTATATAATAAATTTAGTTCCATGTATTTATTAAATATGCAATCAAGTGTTGCTATCCACACCCCTTCTGGGGGAATGGACTCGTAATTGCAATTGTTCAACATTTTCCATATAAAGCTGTGATAAAGGAGTTCGTGCTATTATTTATGGAGAACCCACTTAATGTAATTGCTTCGGGACCTAGTCCACTCCTGGTAAACTTTCAGTCAATAAGTTGTCATGTTTTGATTTATGTTATTTAATGCAGGAGTGTGAGGGGTGGCTCTAACAACTCCACTCAATCACGACTTAACTTGTAGCATTGCAGGGGAATCTTCGCCACATGGTTGATGGCCACACACCCAAAGCAAGAAACACTCGTACTCGTTCAAGCTAATTGATAGACGAGTTGACGACCTTCAAATTACATAAGTCAAGTGTTTACATCACAGGAGAGTTAGGGATGTGTAAAACAGCGCTACTCCATCCTCAACATTATCTCAGTCTCCGCTACAACCATCCCACCATAATCAGAGCCACATTATGTGCACAAAATGCCACAATGTCACCACTGAGCTGCCGATGCAAATATTAAAAAATGTACTCTACTAAATATGTATTTACAGGAGGATTTGTAATAAAATTCTGTTTGGAAGTATTAATATCGCATCTGGTAAGACTCTGTTTATAGAGATGGTATCTGATCGACACAGAAATTCGAAAGGTTTTGGTATAGCTTAAAATGCATGTATTATGTATATATTTCGTTTGAAATAGTATTCATGGAGCATTTAATACATTATATTGTCATATCTTTGCTGCAAAAGATTAACAGAATCTGTCTTAAACATATGTTTTGAGTTTCATAAATTTATATATGTTTAACTTATATGTAATATTAGCAAACATGTCTTATTTTAAGTTTGCCATGTTTCTTTTTGACTTTAGTATGTCTTGATGTCACCACAGAGTAGCAGCACTGTTGTTTACGTATCAGCAGAAACATACTTCTAGTTGGAAAATGTAGCAGTGTTCTGAAGTAATTATTAATGTTTCTGCAGACACGAACACACCGCCAGTGTTCCAATAAAGGACACCAGCTATTCACTTTATGCTATCGGACTAGCATGATACTCACTGAATGATCTCCAGGCTGGACGATGGCAGGGCGTTCCCTGTACCCTAGTGAAAGTAGTCGCAGATGGTTGAAGACCTACTACGGCTGACCAATGCTGTTTCGAAACTTAATACTTGTGGGATACTCCCGAGAAAACATATATTACACCGGAATTACAACATGATGGGGTGAGAATGTCACAGTTATTATACAATTAAAATATTCAGGTAGAGCCCTGAGTAAACATTTGATGTAAGGGGGTGCATCTTCTTAAGTTCCCCGTGAGGTGGCTACACACAGTTGTGTTACAATCATGAAATAATGTACATGATACACTGACCTGGTCGAGGTGACCCAGGGCTGGTTCAGTGTAGAATTGTCTGGCGCTATAACCCAGTGGATAGTTAGTTATTTGGGTCGTTCGGTCGACGGCCCAGGGAGCCCTGGATTCCTCCGTCAGTTTGCAGATGATGTTGTCACGTACTTACTGTTGCACTATTTACACCTTATGTTGAGACTGTAGGCGTCTCGTACGACTGAAATATACTATGACTTGCGGGAGGTACAACAAAGGGCTTAGTGCCCTAATTGTCCTGGCTGACAATAATCAACGCACGTTGAAATTTGTAAAGCTGTTTTTTTCGGTGAGCTTTATTACATGTCAATAGTGAAATAAAACGGACCCAGCACTTATGGCATGCCAGTGACCTTAGCATTAAACTGAGCGTAGTTTTATGCGGATATGCTGTAGCGTTAAACTCTCTGGTGAGAGTGCGGGTGGCTCTCCCCTCAGTACAGAAAAAAAAAAAACCAATGTTACGGTTAATTAAGTTACTATTGTGGTGAAGTGATAACTGTTAAAGTATCTAGTTTCAAGTGTTAAGTAAAATTCCTTATGATAGCGCCACTTGTCAGTTCTATCTCTATGGTTTCTTCTTTGTCACATTATCTTCTAAGCTATCTTGTTTAGTTGTGTTGTGTTGTTCGTCCGGGACAGTACTTGTCCGATCGTTTATAATAAAGTGCTTTTA